>QFDD01005677.1:0-14850 GCA_006871305.1 Vachellia collinsii | reverse complement strand
TTGATGATAAAAATAAAAAATGAATTAAATTTTCTAACAAGTACAAACGGTGGCTCATGAAAAAAAGGGGTCCAATTTTAAAAAGTTCAGCCTATGTTTAGAATTTATCAATATAGGGAGTAAACAATAAGAATTAAGATTTTGCTAACTACTACGAAAATCATGTTTATTTACTAATTTCAATCAGGATAATATCTTAACTCCTGTTACAAGAATGAAATCTTCAAGCAGGTTTAATTTAGTGACAGCTTTTTTCCATAAAAAATTATTTTTTTAGCTGCAGCAGGTAAGGGGTGATGTTTTTAAAAATTTATTTGTATTGTTTTGACAGATCAAATTTAACCCGAACCTGCTAAATTAATCTAATAAGCTGAGTTAATTTTTTACTGTGACAAAATAATCAATGTGTGCATGTGATGAGAGACATGAAAGGAAAAGGAGGTTATATTTTGTCCTTGAAAAAAAAAAACAAAAAAAGGAAGGCAGTATTTCTCATTAGCATTAGCGGTCGTAGCATCAGTGCTGGTGTTAGTGCTTATTGAGAGGATGACTCATGAGTGCTGAAATCCAAACCATATTAGATAGTTTTGATTTAATTTTCTTACTTTTTAGTTTTTAAAAACTTATTTTAAAGTGTCTAAATTTTAACATAAAGATTATTTCTTAGTAATCAGTTGTTAAAAATGATTTTATTAATTTTAAAATTATTATTTAAAAAATTTAAATTTAAACCATTGAAATTTTATTTAGATGATGTTGTACTACTCCCGTTCCTTAATACAAGAGACAATTGATTTTTTGGGATGATAAAAAAGTTAAATAAAATATTTAACTATACCATATATTCTTAAATATTTATATGTATCGTTAGACTATATATCAGTTTATAAATAAAGTATATTAGTTTGGAAAAACGTTTACCTGAAAAACGATTTTGACTATAGCATATAGTTAAATATTTTCAAAAGTGTAGCATTTGACTAATTAATTTTACTGTTTAAAGTATTTGACTAAAAAAACCTACAAGAACCACTATAAATTATGATACGTTTGTGATAAATAATTACTTTAACCAATTTTTTTAAATATATAAATTAGTTATTTAGTTATCATACTCATGCTCAGCATATGAGGTTACGAGGTGGTAATCCAATTTGAAGAGTATGACAATACTTTGAATCTTTAATAATTGAATGTAAGATCCAGTTGATTAATTTAAATATATTAATAAAGTTAAATAAATTACTTTTAAATATTTAAATTTATCATTTTTTTAAATTAATTTATCTGACTTATAAAATGATATACAATTAATCTCATGATACATAAAAATATTTTAAAAAGATCACGTAATATATATCATTACTTACATTCCTTAATATAACAATACTTGACTTTTTTGGATAATTAGTTAAATTAATTAACTAATGTATTTATAATTTTTTTAAACTAATTTGTTTGATTTATATGATTAAATAATTTATTACATTTTTAAATTTTTTAAAAAATTAAATGACTTTTATATTAAGAGTGGTATATAATATAATCAATTAAGTTATTTATTTATTTATAATTTTGAAATTAGTTGATTGGGTGGTATATTACGCATCATAGTAAATGCGAATGACATTTTGTAGAATCATGGACCCTCACGCCCTTGAGACATGCACACAGATTGTGATCATTCTCTTGGCGACGTTGTCACCTACACTATAAAAACATGACCACAACTCACTCTTATTATTCACAGTCTTTCCATTCTCTTTCTTTATCCACCTGCTCTCTTCCCATTTGCTTTACCCACCCGCTCCTATTCTCTTCACGCACCCCAACAAAACCTCTCTCTCTCTCTCTTCTCGTTCAACCAAACCCACATTTGGTTTATCATTATTTAGATTCAACCATCAACCCTGTCCTTTTTCCTTCCCTTGCTCAACCACTCAATTCCACATACACTTCTATATCATATTATTAACATTATAGGAAACCCAAAGCAAACAAGGAAAATCGTACCAAATATGCTTGCGAAACTTGGAATGGAGCTCAACAAGAGCGCAAGGAGTTAAAACAGTTCCATTCATCCCCCCTCTCTCGCATAGCAGGAAACATACACCGTGACGATTCACATTTTTCGGGGAGAAGAAGAAGCAGCAATCGGATTGTTGCCAAAAACGCACGAGCGGTCTCTCATTGCTCTCCTGAGATCGTCGCCGTCTATGGATGGGAACTTAGACTTGCGAGATAAACATGAGCGCTCTCTCATTACTCTTCTGAGATCATCGTCGTCTTCTACTTCCTCTTCTTCCTCTTATTCTTCCTGGACTCCGGATGAAGACGCTATCATTCCTCTTTCCTCCCCGCCGGCTCGAACCGGATCCGAGGCTTTGCCGCAGGAACTGGACCGGCCTCAGGATGCGGAGAATGAGGCGATTCGAGGTATGGGAGCGGGATCTAGGCTCCTCATTTTTGCGGGTCACGGGGGACTGGAGTGGAAGGACGTGGAGAGGCGGTTCGACCGGATCGCATCCTGGACCCGGAACGGCGGTGAACCGGTGGTGAAATGGTCGGGGTTTGGGTTTTGCATCGGTGAGAATCGGAAACTCGAGAATTTCATAATTATTATTTCTGACTATGCATAAGTATTTGTCGCTTAGTGCCGTCAGAAACGGCACCGTTTAGTTCCTTTTCGGTGTCAGTTCTGTTAAGCGGCGCGCATGTTAGCAGTGCCAAATAAGCAGAGCTAACGTACCTTCACTATACCAATGGGAGACTAGACGGATGCCATGTTCTTCGCATGGCATATGGCATACTGCCATAACAGGACAGCTTGTTGAATCATTAATTTAACTAGTCTCCTTACTTTATTCAATTTAAATTTGGTGTGCTCGTACTTTTTTTGTTTCCTTTATTAATTAAAAATTAATTTTCTAATCCGCAGGGATGCAGCAATCTCTGGAGTTTGTCAATGACTTGCTAAGGGCTCTACGAGGAGGAAGAGATTGGAAAATTGACATCACCAAGAGTGATATGCGAACATTCTGGTCTCGGATCAAGGATGACTCTTTTGACTCTAAAATGAGAATCTTCTTTGACATGTAATAATTATTTCTTCTTGTAGTTATTTCTGAACCGTCACCTTAAATTTTTATCTTCTGCAATTAATGTTATTTTTCTTACCCCAGGTGTGACAGAGACATGGATGGAAGAATTACTGAGACGGATATAAAGCAGGTCAATAATTAACAAACAATTCCTTGTCACTATCCTAGTTATAATTAAAGTGAGCCTTAAATTAATCATGCTTATTGTTTTGCTCTGCATGTTCATAATTTATCATGTTCTTATATGTATGGCTTTTATAATTAGTCTAATCCCGGTGGGTGAGCCTAAATTTTCGTTTGTAATTGGCTTGTTCTGCTCGATTCAATGTTCTTTTGATTAAATTGCTAATTTTGTCTTTTGTGCAGACAATCTTGCTGAGTTCTTTTACAAACGAGCTATCCGTGACCCATGAAGAAGCAGAGCATTATGCTGCTATGATCATGCACCTGCTTGATAACAAAAACAGAGGCTACTTTGAGGTAACAATCAGAGTATGAAGGCCAAAAAATATTACGTACGAATGAGCATTCTTTCCGTGCCTATATTTGATCAAAAGATACATCATTTGTAGGTATCTCAAATGGGGTCTCTCTTCGCAACAAGGCTATCGAATTATTCATCTCTTTCTTCTTCTCCAACCACACAAATGCAAGTAGTCACAAATAATAACGGCGTTCAAAATGGAGAGTTTCGTGAAGAACAAGAGCTAATGTCAAGGGGTGAAGTGTTGTTTAGAACATATTGGAGACGGGCTTGGATTGTTCTACTGTGGGTGATTGCTTGTTGTGGGTTATTCTATTGGAAGTTTGTTCAATACAGTCACAGATCTGCTTTTCAAGTGATGGGTTATTGCCTTTCGACGGCCAAGGGAGCTGCTGAGACCTTGAAATTCAACATGGCGCTCATTCTCCTCCCTGTTTGTAGAAATACAATCACATGGCTTCGTAAACACCCTTGTATCAACTCCGCCGTCCCCTTCAACGACAACATTAACTTCCACAAGGTTAGTGCCAGAATCTCATGAGTTTATTCTCCTCTGAACCTGCCCTTTGTTTGGTAGTATTTCATGAAGTCCCCGTTCCACGCAATCACAATCAATTGGTTTTAGTTAAGGTGATGAAAGTGCTTTGTAATTTATTTTGTTCATTTCAGATTAATCATTAATTATACAGCTAATCTATTTGTCAACGTTTTTTCGGGATGGAGAAGTTCGTGACATTTTATTTATGAGCTTTTATAATCAAGTGGTTCAAGAGCTTGGTCTCTACCATTTAAATTTTTGCACAAAGTTCGGTGATCATGTGCTTTGCTTTGACGGCTCACGCACATTAATAAAACTAATCATAAACTTTGGAATGACTGGATCTATCTTGTTTCCATATTTATACAAAATTGCAACAAACTTTGTCAACCGAACTACTTGGGACTATTATATTTGTCGCGCCGAACTATTCATCACCCTGCTCAAGAGTTTACCCAGTTAGCACATTTGACAAACATAAGATTACATTTCCAAGTTTTGTATATGTAGCTAGAAAAAAAGAATATTATCATCGACTTGTCTTTATTTATAACGACGAGAGAGTTGATTTAATACGATAATTTTAGTTTCTTTGGCACATAGTTGACAATATCAATGGGGTGAAAAGAGAATAAAAACTCGCTTTTGTTTGGATGTATATACATACAGCTAATTGCAGGAGGAATAGTGGTGGGTGTGATCCTACACGGGGGGACACATCTAGCCTGTGATTTCCCACGAATCAGTGGCGCTGATAAAACATTGTTCAAGCAAACCATCGCCTTCAGATTCGGTTACCATCAACCAAATTATTTGGAAATTTTGACGACGATAGAGGTGGCAAGTGGGATTGCCATGGTGGTGTTGATGGCCATTGCGTTTGTATTGGCAACAAAGTGGCCACGACGTCGTTCTGCTAAGCTGCCCTTGTCTCTCAGAAAGGTCACAGGATACAACACCTTTTGGTACTCGCACCACTTGTTCATCCTCGTGTATGCCCTCCTGATTATACACTCTATGTTCTTGTTCCTAACCGACAAATGGCTGGAGAAAACGGTAAATTCGTGTTCTTTTTAATTTGTTCTAACATCTTCGTTGACCCCTTTTTCTCTTCTTCATCTGAGGAAATCACTATTTTAATCGTCGAAACATGCTTATTTTGAACAGATCCTTACAAGAGAATTAACATCATTTGACCCCGAAAGTTATAAAAATCCATCAATATGATCATGGTGTGAGTTGTCTTAACTATCAATATCTACCTCAGCTGGAATATGTTGATCTATCTTTAAAAATTTTGGAGTCAAATGATTATTATTCTCTTCCAAAATAATGAGTTGTTTATATTGTTACTCACCTGTACTATTCTATTTTTGTCTGACCTAGTAGATAAAAGTAACTATAAGTTAATACTATACAAGTTTTAACTCTGAGATCTGTGTAATTAGTCGTAGTATTTATCTACCTGCAGACATGGATGTACGTTGCTATTCCAGTTTTATTATACATTGGAGAGAGGATCTTTCGGGCCGTAAGATCAGGATTTTATGAAGTTGATATTTTGAAGGTATTTGATCAAATTCTTTATTTATTCAATAGTATTTGGAATTCATAATATTCTATTTACACTTGTGTGCTTCTTATCTTCTCACCCGATGAAAAGCGAAAACAATAAATCTTTTGGTTGTTAAGACAGCTTGGAAATGACAATTATTACCATCTCAATCATTCATTAATAATTGTCATTTTAATATTAAAATGCAGGCAAATCTCTACCCGGGAAAAGTTCTCTTTCTCAAAATGCAAAAGCCAGAAGGTTTTGAGTACCAAAGTGGCATGTACATATTCCTTCAGTGCCCTCAAATATCAGCTTTTGAATGGTAATTCTATCTCACACGACCTTTTCATTGAACACAATGCCCCTCAATCACAGTACTGATCTATTGAGTTCATTATATCTGAATTTTCAGGCACCCATTTTCCTTGACTTCAGGACCACAGGATGACTACCTAAGTGTGCATATTCGAACTCTAGGAGACTGGAGCCACCAAATTTATGCTCTTTTTCAGGAGGTGAATTTGAACATGATATATATTTGACTAAAATCTTATTTTCTCCCATATCATTTTTATGTTCAAACTTCTTCAAAATGAGCTTCTAAATTAATTGATCCTCGTATAAAATACCATATGCAGGCAGTACTATCAAAAGGATATAGTTGTCCAAAACTGTACATAGATGGCCCTTATGGTGCTGCAGCTCAAGACCATGTGAAGTATGATATTGTGGTGTTAATTGGGCTTGGGATTGGAGCCACGCCTTTCATTAGCATCCTCAAAGATATACTTTATGGCGTCCAAGCAACTCAAAGTGATCATGTAAGATCATAGGGTCTTCTGTCTATTTTTTCCTTCTATAATGGTGATATTGCCTTTTTTTTTCTAAAAGTTGAGGTGGCACTGTTTCTTTTCCATTAAGCAAACACCATATTTTGGCATTTGAAATAGAGCGGTCTCAGAGAATGCAGCTTAGGAAAGAAGCCACTAAAAGCGTATTTCTATTGGATTACAAGAGAGGAAAGCACCTTTGATTGGTTTCGATATTTCATGAGGGAAATCTCAAATTCAAACAAGAAGGTATGCCGTTACAATATGTTTTTAAGTATTTACCCATCACCTTAAAAGTGAACTATCATTCTGTTCTCAATTTAGTCCCTGAAAGATAATTACTATAAGCTCAGTCCAAAATCCTTTTGGGATAAAAATGATAATCTATTTGCGCTCCTTCATTGCAAGAAGCAAGCAAGATCTCATTTAAGCATTTTCTGACCATCCTTCTTTACCGGTAACCTTGAAGCAGGTTGTGGAGATGCACAATTTCCTGACGAATGCATATCAAGAGAGAAATGTACGTTCAGCTTTGATGAGCATTATTCAGGCCTTGCATCATTCCAAGAATGGCATTGATTTTGTCTCTAAGTCTCCGGTAAGAAACTGCATCTTCTCCTGGTTTTGGCCACATTGTATGATCAAGTCATAAAGGGCAAGTCTTAATGAAATTCTTGATGCATTTGCTATAGGATTATCAGGAAAAAAGATTTAAATTTACGTGAACTTTCTTTATTTAGTATTCAATCATGCAATGCTAATTAGTTGTAACACCTTCTACTTGACACGGATTTTATCCTAGAACTTGATAATAAATAGTTAAAAGACCGTACTGTGAAATTTGTCCAGGCTGAGAAATGACTTTGGAAGCTTTACTGCTGGAACAGAATAAAATAAACCAATAGATAAAGTAGGATACATTCTATTTCAGAACAACATTTACTTGCTATCATTGTCTTTTGAAATCCAAAATCAAGTTGATTTGTTGAGATTCTCAAACCATGTACTGATTTGTCTAGAACTAATGAATAATTTCCTCATTTTCATTCAAAAGTAGTAATATTTTCATGATTTTCTTTACTTTCCAGATACGCACACATTTTGCTAGACCAAATTGGTTCACCATATTTTCCAGGTTGGCTCTCAAGCATAGAGGTGCTAAAATTGGTGAGAAGAAACATCCCACAATTTTTTTTTTTTGCATATAAGACCATCTTTTTGTGTCATATTCTTGAACTGATATAGAATATGAATAGAAATTTGCCAACCACTCTATCCGAAAGGAACTTTGGTTCAACAATTATTCCTGACTAAGCATTTGGATTTGATTATGCAGGGGTCTTCTACTGTGGCCCTCCAAATTTGGCAAAAGATTTGAAGGGGCTATGCACCAAATTTTCCACCAAAACCACCACAAGGTTTATTTTCCACAAGGAAAATTATTAGATTTATACCTAATATGTGTTGATGTGTTGGTTGTGCCAATTCCTTAAATAGGAAGTCATAACCACGTCCACGTCCAAATCCATTTGTACATAATAGAAAACATAAATGCTTCTACAAAAGCCTGTCCTTCTATATCGCCAGGGGATCTGTGACCACACACACACGCACACTCTTATATATATATATATATATATATATTTATTTCTCTGGTGTGTCTGTCATAAATCAACTTCAAGAGTTGATTCAACACAATACCAAAAAGATAGAATATACATGAATAAGAGGTCCTTTTGAGTTTTGATTGATCATTGCAAACTGTAAGAGTATGAATTATATTTCCTGCGCACCTACCTGGGTGTTAACACATCCTTCAGCAAAATTCTCTGATTATGTTTCTTATCTCAGTTCAACCATATAGGCCATGATGAAGATTACATGGACCTTCTTTATCTTGAGTTAAATTATCTCAAGGAGGAGAAGGAATTACGATTTAAGAAGACGAGTCTGAACCTCCAAACTGAATGTTTGCTGTACCTTCGGTGACATGGTGATCTTTTGGTCGATATTAAAGATACGAAATGGAGTGCAACAATAATGTTAAGTCTGAAACCTAAGGTCAACCGTATTAATTGATATATTCCATAACATATAAAATTAAAAAAAAGCATATACTTTCTTTTATGACTTGTATTTTTTATAAAATAAGGGTTAAAGAGTAATTTTAATATTCACTTTGAAGCAATTGTAATCCACAAGCTTTGTGCTCCTATCATTAAAATGTTCGTATTAACTGTTAAATCATTTTATTTGACCGATATGATACACATGGCACTTCCACAGACACTCAATGCTCCAACTCATAGCCACCTCATGATCCAAAGTCTTGTGCTCGTTCTCTCTGTCATCTGGTTCCTCTTCTAATCAATCCCACCTCTTCTTGGATCATTCCTTCTGGTTCCTTGTTGCCTCAATGATGGCCCTCAATACACCAATTCATGGCTGACATCAATGCATCATTCTTGAAGATTGCCGGGTCGGACTGGAGATCCTATCGGCGGCTGAATTGCTCACTCAAGATAATTCGGTTGTACCTCTTGAGTAGAACAGTCCGTCAAGTGAAAGCATTTATTTGGTTTCTCATTAAAAACTACAAAAAATATGATTCTGATAACATAAAACTAAATTGACTTCTGAAATTGAACAAACAGTCAATTCAAAGTCGCATGTTGAAATAAGTAACTCCACAAGTCAGCTCAAGGTTGACAAACCCGCTTTTAGCTTTTGAATTAAGATAAAATAACTGAATCTTTGTTAATTTTTTTAATAGAAATTGTTGATTTTCGGATCCACGAACAGAAAATTTAGCTTAGATTTTTATTTCAATAAATTAAACTCCAATGGATAATTTCACCATATTAAAAATCACAGAACTTCTTCAAAATATCCCCTTCAATAATGAAATCTAAATTTAGGCATAGACTAGCTTATCCCGAAAATAATGTAAACTAGTACCAGAGTTCATTATAACCAACAACATGGAGTTCTTGGCGATCGTAAGAATATTTGGTTCCGGACCACTGAAGATCAATCATAATAGAACCATTCTAATTCAAAGGTTCCTTGAATCACACTGGCTTCATACTACCAAGTGAAATAAACGCGCATTCAGGTTCATGACTTAAATCCCTCTGTCAATGCGTCATTAAAGGCAAAAGGAGACATCATTTATCTCACCAAAAAAATACACGTTGAAATAAGTGATCATGAATCCCAGGAAGAGGGCACCATCTATTTATTACAGATGAACACCAGAGTGCACAAATGCATCACAAAAATAAACCGAAGACAAGATCCTTATTTCGTTATCATCAAACAGATTAGCAAAATTATCCCCACTGATCAACCTGCTAGTGCTGACGCTCCTGAGATAATCTCAATCAATTCAGTGGTAATGGATGCTTGACGAGTTCTGCCACAAAATGAAACAAAAGATCAATCAAAATTATTCTAGAGAAGAGGTACCAGACATACCATAGCTATAACAGGTATAAAAAACAAATTAAAGTAATAATGCAATTAATTCGGATAGACCAAGATATCAATAGTGCAATTAGTGATGTGTCAAGCCTTTGAGCAAGGAATCAAGTGCATTGACAACAGCAAGAGGAAGCGCAAAGACGTCAGAGAAAGAGAGACCTATTATAGGTGAGGGTGAGGCGGTCAAGCATGTCTCCAGCATTTCTGCTAGAACTGTCCATGGCAGACATCCTTGCTCCTTGCTCACTGCAAGCATTCTCCAATACCGCATTGAACAGGACCTACAACACCCAAATTTTGTTCCAAGTGAAACAACATAAAATAGACATTACCTTCAGGTAGAAATGGATTTGAGTTTATTAACATAAGTTGATATGAAAAGCTTGAAAAATATATCAAAAACAAGATCAGAAACAATGATCCTTAATCACCACAAAGACAGTAAAGAATATAAATTCCTGAGGCATTTATAGTGCAATGCCGCCCAGCATAATACACAGATCATATCAAAGTTTAAGCAAAAGAGAAGTTTCAGTACAGCTTGAATAACTTCTCAGAGCACAACATCTAACTCTGCAAGTTAGATAGCATCAAGAAATACCAGAAGCAAAATTACAAATTCTCTCTCAAAATGTTACTTCACGACAAATATTTCTTCAGGTAACTGTAAGAACAGTTCACAGTTGCTTAAAAAAGAAAAGAAATGCGATATACTTAGGTTCTGTCTCAACCATGAATTCCAAGAAAAGGAGAATGATGAGTAGGGGCTATAGCACGGGTGAGAAAAATTCAAAACTAAGCTTCTATCTGCTTCTATCAATAAAGCAAGTTGTTAATGCATTTGAGTTTAAAAAATCAGCAAACGCACTCAACCACACATACACTCACAAAATTAAGGCATATCACGCATGTCGTCCAGTTGCATTCTCATTCTAACAACTTGATTTAAATTGGAAACATGTAAGGTGATTAGATTAATCTAAGTGAATTGTGTGACTAGTTGGAAGCAGTGGCAAAGTTCAACTGACTGAAAAAAGTTGCACTCACACAAGAAAACTGGAACTCAGCCAGATTTTGAAGTATTTCTGATTTTGTCTCACCACCTTCCACCTCATAAGAGTCCAGTTCTCCGAGCTTACCTCCAGATTCAGTCTCTCTCTCGACAATCTACAAGAGTTGAATTACTTTACCACGTCAGAGGGAAGGGGAGACAGGAAAGCATCAGATCAAACCAAATCACGTCACTACATAAACAAGTTGAAGAGGCATTATTTATATAACTGGGGAAACCACACCAAATAAGAAGTGCGCCAACTGATACAAGAAATCTATGAATACCATTTGGACAATCTACAGCAAAACGTATATCGTTTAATAACTTTAGTACCTCAGGAGATAATACAGTTGACATAGTTGGCAAAAATGAGACAACTGACTGGAACTTGTTGAAAATAATCCTCAAGGCATCAAACTCCACATTCTTTAAGATATCGTCTGCAAGGACAGAGACCTGAAAAATTCAACAAAGTAGCATAGGGGAGAATCCATGAGTCTGCATTAGAAATACGTCTTATTCAAAAGGCACCAAAAATACCAATTTTTGAGCATGTTGGATACTGACACCATCATGACACAGTAATGTGAATTACAAACATATATGCGCATGAAATTAAAAAAAAAAAAAAGTTTCACTGCCTTGGATGCAACATACATGAGTTCATAGGTGGCTGCAAAACAGGGAAACAACCAAAAAAGGAAAATAGAATAACACACTATACAAACCCAATATTGATGAAGTAGTAAGAGTACTTCCCAATGATTTTTGTGGTGCATGAATAATTTGAATGATGTAGTTTAGCATCTATTGATTAATTTATTTTTGGAAAATGATAGGGTACGATACTCAGAATATAGGATAATGCCATTTTTTTGGGAAGTGAACCACTAATGAAAAGAATAAAAAATTACTACAAATTCTGGCACTTATGTGTGAGGGTGTGGTGTTTAAAGTTTTCTGTAGAGTAAGTATTTTTGTGTCACTTATCCATGCTACACATTCTTTTAGTGAATGGTGATGCTCAGGGTCCTATTGAAGTTTCAATCTTCACTTTGAACGAAGCATGTAAGAAGATCACCAGAGAAACTAACTCTGAAAGAATAACAAAGCTGTAAGCATATCAACATACAGATATTAGTTTACACAATAATGTTATACTATTATCCATCATGACTTCAATTCTCCTTCAAAGTAACTGCCAATAAAAAAAATGAAATGATCATTTTCATATTCTATTCTCTCTTCTACAGTAACTATTTAAACACTAGTCAGTTCAAAGAGCATCTAGACTACAATATGAAAATTAATACAAAATATGGGGCTTATAAACATGTACAAGCACTAACCTGGGTGTAATTTAGGGGATTTTTCTGCAGCTCAGTCAAGATGATATCAATGTCTTGCTTTGAGTCACGTATCAATTGAGCCTTAGCTTTCTCTCCCAAAATAACATACTTTGTCTCTTTATCAGGCCCTATGGCATAATAAAGAGTAAGCAAAATCATTTAGGACCTAGGACACAGAAAACATGTGGAACCAGGCTGTGACTCCAACAGCATGGTTTAATAGCAATAAGTGCAAAGGTAAAGGTGGAAAAAAATATTTCTTTCTTACCAAAACTCTAACTACACAGATATCTTAACTAATAAAATATCAATACCACAAATTATCTCTGTGCTAGTACATTCATTCAAATGTTTCTTGCTTTCTCATACCCTAACTTGAGCTTTAGACCAAAAGGGTAAGGGCCTTCCCATTTTAAATAGCTATGTACTCAACCGCAAACAGGCTTTTTGTACCAATATGAATATTGGCCTTGAGTTATGAGCACACAGCTCTACTGTAATTTTAAACGCTTCATTATGAAAATTCTAAGTCTAATATAATTATAGAATATAAGATGCTGCATCCATATCAAAATTAAAAACTTCAAAATTGACCGCATCTCACGACCATGCACTGTTCGAACTCAACAACCTGAATTCAGGCAACACAGATGAACAAAAACCGGGAATACATATATATTTTAAAAATAGATAAAAGTAAAAGATAAGATGAAATAAGTAAGCAAACACAAATAAATATTCAATATCAAAGATATGGATATAATATTAATTAACAATCAACAATGAAGGACACATGTGATTCACAAGATCTTTTAGTTATATGGATGTCCAAATATTATAATGTAATCGCTAAAATAATAATAAATTAATAATAATTATAATGAAATCCATAACACTATAGAAAGTGATAGCGGAAGTCACTCATTATCCATAATATGATATTTTTTATGTCCAAAGGTTTATATATAATAATAAGTAATGATGCAAAAGAGTGCAATTTGTTGCAGAAATTACCAGAATTCAGTTTGTGAACAGCCCTGCTTATCTTGACAACGGTAGAATTGATTCCACCACATAGACCTTTGTCAGAAGAAACAGTAATAATAACATTCTTCTTCACACCAACACCTAAGCATAAAAACAGAAGAGGAATGCTGAATGTTGAGGACATAAGGCACAAAAAGATGCTTATCTAAACAAATACAATGGCTAATTCATAAAATTCAAATGTAGCAGTGGCATGGACAAGCTACTGCCACATTTTGCAATAAGCGAAGATACTGACAACTGATTAGTATATCAGACAACACACTGGAAATTGCAACTTGACAAAATATGCAGCTTCCAAGAACATTCATAAGTGTTCTGTCATGTTAAACAAATAAAGGACATCATTATGACTCTTTTAAACATATCAGTACTTCATAAACCACACAGTGCTATATTGAAGGCACAGCATGAATGAGTTTAATATCGTATAAGATCAAGAAGAGCAAAAATAATCATAAAAACAAATAAAAGTCAACCAAAAATTGCCATATATGAATTTTAAAACAATGTTGGGCAACATACTGGGAATGTCACCCAGGAGCGCAGTAAATGGCTGCCATAGGCCACGAGAATTTTCAGCTCTAGTTTGAATAGCCCGCAGTTTTGAAGCTGCAACCATCTTCATTGCCTTTGTAATTTTCTGGATGTTCTTCACACTTTTCATCCGATTTCTGACTGCAATGTTTTATGAAACCACAAAATATAATGTCCATCTGCCAGGTAGCCTTAAATATTAAAGAAGAAAGCAGGAACAACACTATAACAGTGAGATTAGACAGCATATTGAAGATAAAATGGATCCTACCTACTTGAGTTGAAATAGAGCGCACACCCTGGGGGACTTGCTCCCTGTCAACTCAATAAAATTAGTTGATTTAGAAAAGAGCAGGGTAGGCATGGCATATTTAGTACAATAAGAAGAATAAAGAGAGTCCATTTTTTTTCCTACAGGGTGGAAAAGGTGAAAGCATTTAGTTTTCGAATACATGATATTACTCTCTGAATTCACGAATTATGATCCTTTTATACCATTCTGGGAAATCCAATGGAAATGAAGATAAAAGTGAAAGACACACCCACACTTATCAGCGTGAAATACAAGCGAAACGGGGACTTGTTAAAGATTTGCCTCATTTTCCAGCAACAGCTAGAATGCGGTAAACTCTGATCGATCTTAGCCTACTTAAGCCCAGTTTTAACCAATTTAAAACACGAAATCAATGAGCTTGCCAACATTACGGATAGGTTTCGGTGTTCCAATCTTCCTCGGTCATCAAACGAATTGTCAAAAAATTACGGAAGGGCGTGATACAACAGTAGGGCAAGCAAGAGAGAAAATGCAGCAGATTTAAGAGAAAGGATGGGAGATCATACTCAGACATGAGGGACGATCGGAGAGCGGT
>QFDD01005676.1:0-12374 GCA_006871305.1 Vachellia collinsii | reverse complement strand
TTTCGATTCATTTCTCGTTAGTCACAAAGTATGTATAGTAAAAAACAAAACTATCATAAAATCAAGAACTTCGAAGAAACTACCTTGGAGTGATGATCGGGTCTCCCAAAAATTTCCATGGCTTCTACATCAAGTGAATCAACTCTCTTGGGCTTCTTCACAAGCCTTCTTCGAATTGAGCTCTGTCCTTCATTCTCATTCGTCCACGGAGCAACCTCCCACTCCACTTCAGTCCCATCGACCCATCTAGATCCAGTACTTCCACCACTGCTGCTACTAGCCAACAATCTCACACTGCTCTCTTCAATTTTATCCACTCCCATGCTTCCCAGAACAAAGAACCACGAAGAAAAAACAAAAACCAGTCGCCCCAGAACCTCAAATTCGGCGCAAAGTTTCAACGCTTTGACTCTGGTCAAGTGCAGGTATTAGCTCTTGAAAGTATGAAACGTTATCAGTAAATTTCGATCGTTCTTGAGAAAAAATCTCATGCTCCAGCTAAAATCTTAGACCAATAGTAGGATTCATGAAGCATGTCGCCGCAAAAGTTAAGGGCAATCCACGAAGCAGTTCAATCATGAGCAAGTAATGCCCAATAGATTATTTAGAAAAATTTAGAATAGGACAAGGCGGTTGGTGGGGCCCAGGAGGGAAAAGAGGCACTCCATACCGGAGGAAGAGCAGAGTCAATAGCTTTTTGCATGTGTCCGAGATACAACGTGATTCTGCACAGACATATGGCCGAAAACATATAGCGGGTGGGTAGGTATAATATTTAATAGAAAAATATTCCATAAGTTTTGAGTAACGTTAAAAAAAAAAGGTTAAAAAGGTAAAAAGGCCATATATTTTTTATATGTACACCTCATACCAAATATTTTACTTGGGTATAAAAAACTTATGAATTTTTTAAAATAGATAAAAAAATGCCACCACCAATAATAAAGATAAATGGCGTTTATTTTATGTTGTGTGGGCCTCACACTTTTATTTTTTAAATGATTATTTTTATCTCCTAAATTTATAATTCTTTTCCCCCCCAACCCTTACTATTATTTGTAAATATTAAAAGGTGCTTTTTTTTTTCAACAGAATGAGTTTTAAATATAAATAATGAAATTTTTTTGACATAAATAATTAAAGAAATATTTAAGGGAAAACTTAAGAAAATTTCTAGATTAATTATTTAGTTCATTTTTAAAAAAGATTATTCTTCATCAATATTTTTCGGTAGAGATTCTGTGAACATCTTAAAGACCCTTCAACAGATTCTATCAAAAAAAGACCCCTTAGTAAAATATTACAAGCATTTTAAATATAAGACATTTTTTAAAAAATCCTTATTCTAATGTATAAAATATTTGATGAAATTTTAAAGTGCAATACTATAGCTCCTCAACACCCGACCCAAGTTAGATTTGAGTGAACGGTGGTTCGCCTAAAAAAAAAGTTGCCAGAACAAAAACAATAAAATAATTTCCCCAAATTTTATTATTTTAAATCTGACTTCTGAACTAATTAATTTAAGAATAAGAATGACATGCTTAAAAGCAAAAATATAGTAAATAATAATAGAGAATATTGAAGTTAATTCAATCTATTTTTATTTGTAAATAATATAGCAATAATGTTAATTTAAAAAAATGCAGATATGGAAATTATCAAAGCGCCCCAACTTTGTGATTAGGCTGAAACCATTTTTAGATGGTAATCAAATTAGATTTTACTTTTCCTTGATAATTCTTGCCAAGTTTGTCGGATACATATTCAATTCTTCCCATGATTGCGATTATGATATTTGCTTTTTAATTAAAAGATCCCAATTCCACTGCATGCTGTTATCTGCCATTTGGATTTTTCTCCAGTATTTTAATTTAACTGATACCTTGTTACATATTCTGCTACATCATGCGTTTAACTTTGGCTCGGTAAGGATTTAGTTCTGTTATAATCTGTTTGGTTCACGAAGTTTGTAGAAATACAAGGGAATGTAATGATGATTACATAGCATTTGTTTGGTATGTTATCAAGAAATCATGAAATAGAATTTATATTTTATTTTTAAAAAATAAAAAAAATGTGAAATAAACCTTTTTAACTTTATCAAGACTAAAAATGAATGATATAAATGTATAAATACTGATTTATGAAAGATAAAAGTATCCATATGTTAATTCATACAAGTTGTAATCCGGATTACATAGCTAAAGCTAAAAAATCATTAGTATTACTTCTCTCTTGCTCAGTTATTGCTGTATGAATTATTTAAATACCTAAACTTACTGCATTGCGTTTGCTTGCAGGCACAACAACGACAACGGTGGGCCACCTGATGGTCATGGGCTCATCAACAATGGGCCGTGTAACTGTTGGGTTCCCTAATGGATCGGCCACCTTCATATAACCATTTTTCTCCCTATAATTGATCACTTGAGGTTGATGATTAGGTTTTGTTCTTTTCAATGTAGTTTTTGCGTATATGAGAATACAGACTCTGGTTAGTCTACTGACCCATTCCTTTGTAATGTACAGGGCACACCCTTTTTTGTTCTCCTCCAAGCAAGTCCATGTGCTTATCCAACACCAACGAATTGTATTGAAGAATTGTGTAAACAAACTTACATACAGGTCTTCTATCCACTGCTTTAGAAGTTGTTTGTTTTTTATGTGAGAAAATTTTAAGAAAAATATGCAAGGGTAAAAAGGACAAAAAGCTGTCATACTTGAAAAATGGAAAACCTAGGCTCTTATTCATGTAAGGGCTTTTCAGCCCCATCCAGAGTACGCCATGACCCTTAAAAGCCCATTTCTTATGTATGCCTCTAGTTATTGCTCTTGCTCCTTTTTAATCAATCAATCAAACGGGGGTTAGTCCAAGTGGTAAACGGTTTGATTTGACTTAAATGGAGTCTAGGGTTCGATCCTTGGCATATGCAGAAATCCTTGTTGAGAGACCCTCCCACCACAGCTAGGTACATAATATGGATTGGATCCGGATGTACTAGGGGCAAAGCTCTGATGAACTAGATGGGCAACAAAAAAAAAATCAATCAATCAATCATTAAATGTAAGAATTAGTGCAATCTTTGATCTCTCATGTTTATCCCTATTTTGGTTTAAGTCGCTCAAGTTTCAAACATTTTGTTTTTAATTAAAGGGCAAAATGATCCATATTTTTTATTAAACAATAGGAATCAATGTTTTAAATGAAATAAGGACTAAAATCACATCGATTTAAAACTTGAGATATCAAAATCAAAATGAAAGAAAAATTGAGGGATCAAAAAATATATTAACCTTAAATTCAAAATATGCATCAAACAAATTGCAGCGATTCTAAATGGTAGAACCTGCAGATTAAACTCAAAGCATCTCTTAATTCAATTATTTTTTTTAATTTTTATCCACTCATAATTGTTTTTCACTATTTGAAATTTTCATAAACAAATATGGTTCAAATTGTAATAAAACATTTTAGTTAGTTTCTTACCTTGCATGACAAAAGATAGTTGCTATATAAATGTTTCAATTGGCTTTACTAAGAATAACCAAGAGCTGGAGATTAATCATAGAATTACAATTTTGAACACTTTATGGTTGTTTTATAAATTTTTGGGTGGATAGAAAAATATAGATCAAATATACCTAAATATACCTAAAATTGAAGATTATCTATATATATATATAGACAAACATGTAATATGAATGTAGATAGGATTAAGCTGAATTAGATATAGTGATACAAAAACAAAGGAATAGACTCACGTTTTCCCCCCCTTAAAAAACAGAAATTAACGCCACCGATTCAATTCCATCACTTTCCTTTGAACAGAGTTATTGCACTTCTCTTTGGCTGTGAATATCTTCTTCTTCTTTTTGGCAAAAAACGATTTGTATTTGATTCGATCAGCAGAAACATCTACACAAGTTCAAAAAAAAGGCCAGGTTTAAGCCAACCACAACAAACAAACACTAGCAAAAACAGTGAAGCAAAAGTTGAAGATAAAAGACCAAAACAAAACCAAACCAAAGTACTTCCTAGGCATTTTTTGGCCACCCACCAGGATCATCAACAAAGGAGAAGGGGTAGATCCACCTACTCTTGTTGAGTTACATACATTGTTCTAGTTACCCAATTTTTACATGAAGAATCCACTTAAATCTCAAGAGTTTTGTATCTTGCTTTGCCAAATTATATATGTTTTTTATTTTTTAATGTGGGGGAGTGTTACGAGATGATAAAGGAAACTGGATCATGGGCTTTCAGAGGAAACTTGGGGTGTTACCTATGATCGTAGCGAAAATATTAGCCATCAAGGTGGGCATCGAACTTTGTTGGAGTCTCAACATCTTGAATGCCTAGGTTTACTCGGATTGCATTGAGGCAGTTAACTTTTTGAAGCATGACAATGGCTTAACTCACTCCTTTAGAGTTGAAATTGAAGATATCCGTCAACTGATCTGAGGAGGGGGACCTTTGGAATACACAATACTAGTCGGGAGACACTTGAATGTGCAAATGTGTTAGCCAAGGGCACTCACGACCAAAGATCTGGGATGTTCCTTCTACCCAATGTAACACCAGCTTGTAGATCCAGATATTTACTAGACAAATCCTTTGCGGTGGATATTACGTCCACTGATTAGGTAGATAGTTTTGTGTAATATAAACTCTCAAGTTTAGGCTTGCCTTTATGAATTCAAAAAAAATTATATATGTTGAGTTATATACATTGTCCTAAAACAACAAGACTAGCTTGTTCAATTAAGTTATTTAACAGGATTCTCTTGTTACAGTTTCATTCTTTATTAGGATTAGGTTTTCCCCCCCTTATGTTGGAACATTTATAATGTATGAATTTACGTTAGTTATTTGGTAAATTATACTTCTGCGATATCTTTGGGAAAAAACATAGAACAAATATGCGTAACTTGAAGATTTTAAATATATAGACATCAACATATACAATCATGGATAAAAATTAAACTGAACTAAGATAGAATTATAACAAAAAAGAATTAGACTCGTCCTTTTTGTTTAAAAAAATTGACTTCAATTAGATTTTAAATTGATCGCTTTCTTTTGTCATCTGTGAATCTGAACTTTTGTTTTTAAATACTTTAAAAGGATAAAGTTAAACAAAAATAAGAATATAGTGCATGCCACCCCTACATATGTAGTTCCCATATTACTAGGCTACTAGCACTCACCCCTTTTCTTTCTTTCCCTTGGTAGTATCATTCCTTTTCTTTCTATTCTTCTAAATGTTATCATGTTGTATGAACTTGTAGATAAAAGAGGTAGATAATAAATTTATAAAAATTTAAAAAAGTTAGTTACGTTAGTTATTTATAAAAAAAGAGTGTTACTTTCCCTAAAACACCACTTTTAATCATTTACATTGGATATTACCTCAAGATGGAAAACTTCTTTAATATGTGTAATTAAAAGAGAAGATTTATTAAAAAAATATTGTAAAATTAGAAGAAAAAATGGATTGAGATGTTACATTGAGAGCTAAAAGGTATTACATTTATTTATCTCCTCCCTCACATTTGAACATCCAACATGGTTGATATCTTTGGGGGGGAAAACATTGTTGATATTGTCAAAATGACATGCAAATAGTCAACATACATTACAATAATGACTAGAACAATAGGGGCCACCGTTTAGAACGATGCACTTGGGCTTGTTTGTGTGGCCAATTTCTCCTCTCGTAAGTCATAAACAAACACGGTTAGGGATAAAAGATCAAGTCTTCACCTAAAATTTGATTTCTCTAGTCAACTCAAGTCTTACCCCGAAAAAGAAGAAACAAGGGAAGGTACCAGTTTGTATGAATCTGAACTTAGCATTCAGCTTCGCTTCTTAGAACATCATCATACTTTAGAAGTTGGCTTTTGGAATTTGAAGTCTTTGAGAGAGAGAGAGAGATGGAGAGTGAAAACAAACGAGTTATGCAGCAGAAGAAGCTTGAGGTCTTCGATATCCTGAAGGAAGCTGTTGGAATCTTTCTTAAGAACTTCAACTTCATCATCTTCACCTCCCTCTGCTCGCTTCCACTCTTCTGTTTCATGGTTTACTTCGAAACTTGCCTCCAAGAAACTCTAGCTGAAACCTCAGAGATTCTCAATGGACCAGCAGATTACATGCGATATTATCATCGTCGTTCTTTTTCAGACGAAATCATTGGAAGATTCAGCAGAAGTCATGCTCTTAAGTTGATTCAACTTGGATTAATCTATTTGGTGCCTCTCCATGTCTTAGATCTCTACTCTGCAATTGTGACCATTGATTTAGCATCAAAGCTACGTTCAGGAGAGAAACATATGACTCTGAAGGACATGTTTCAGAAATCTATTGACATATCAAACTTGAGAGGCACGTTTATAACTTCTATATTTGTGCAATTCTTAACTAACTGTCATCTTCTTGGATTACTATTTATAGTCACCAACTACTTGGTTGTGTTGAGACATCTCAGTTTATATGGGCTATTTGCGGTAATTTGCGGTCTGGGTTTTGCAAAACTGCTAAAAATGTATTTAGAATGGAGTGCTATGTGGAACATGAGTATTGTAATCTCAGTATTGGAGGAGGGGATGCATGGGATTGATGCATTAGTACTTTCTAGTTACTTCAACAGAAGTTGTCAGAGAAGAGGGTTGTTTCTGATGATTTTTTTCTTTGCTTGGGGACAGTTTTTAAGGATTCCATGTCTGTACAAAGAATGCTACAAAAGAGGGAATTATGGGATCATAGTACAGGCAGGTTTGTTCTGTGTGGTGAATCTGCTGAAATGGGTGGCTTGTGTGATCTATTTCTATGACTGCAAGGATAGGAACTTGAGGAAGAATGTTGATGATGAGGAACTGGGCAAAGATATTGCAGCTGTTCATGAATCACACAACTAATTAGTGGGCCACTAAGTTAATGAAGTAATTATTCTCATCTAGTCTTCTATAATAATGAGAGTAATGGGTTATCTTTTTTTTTTTTTTATTTGGTTAACATCTATTTTTGCAATGGAAGTTTTTGCGTTAGAAATTGTGGGTATTAGGAAGTTTTTGTTTCATCGATATCACCGTGTAAGCGTTAAACGTTTACTTTTTAATGACTTTCTAATCAAAACTCAAACCCCCCCCCCCCAAAAAAAAAAATCCCATGAAGCTAGCTTCAATCGTTGGTGTTGATTGGTTTCAACAAGAATACAATATAAATAGACCAAATCAAGTTGTGTGTGTGTTTTGAACACTCCATAAAAGAAATTAAACAACCATATTTGATTTTTTGACAAGTTTAAGGTCATATTTATGGGTAGATTTTTATTTACTTAAATATGAGAACTCTCAAATCAAAATATGACAATTGCATGATTTTCTATAATACCATAATAGATGTAAGATCTAGTTGGTGAACCATAAATTGGTTTTGTTCTAATTACAAATATAACAGACTGCATATAAATTTTCCCTTTATTTAATATTCAGCTCATAAAATTCCCAAGTGTTACTGCAGAACTCTCTAAGTGAAAGCAAAAAGAATCTACTCCAAGAATCAGCCTAATAGATAATAAACAGAAGACAAAAATTGACTTAACCATATTTTTCATAAGCCAATAGCAAGCAAGACTGACAGCAAATCATAAGAATGCATCTTAGCGAGCGAGACAGACAACAACAATAACAAGAATTAGCATGAAACAAGAAAGTTTCTTAGTAGCTACAACTAATTCAACATCATCAATCATTTTTTCTTTTAAAGAAGAAACATAGGATAGTTCATTTACTCGCTGATGTTGAATTCAGGCGCTAAATTATTTCGTGATTCGTCAATAGATAAACCACTCTAGCAAGAAATGAAAGGTCAGGTAGCTTTCTGTAACTACAGCTACACATGCTGCTCCTCCATAATCTGGTAAAGATTCTCAATTCACTTTAGAATCAATCACTCTCCTGGCAAACGATGGAAGGCAAAAGGCTGCTGCATGAATCTAGAAATAGAAACAAAGACGATGTATGGATAAAGATTGTGTGGCGGGAAGCGATTAAAAATACAAATATGAATAAGAGAAAAATGGTTGAAACAGAACCACACCTCAGAGTTGTAAAACTTCAGTGGCCTTACTGATTTCTGACTATTACCATTTGCATCTATGGGGTTTATTGGATGCTTAAAATCAACAGGAGGTCCTTCGGTTGAGCAAAGCATAAAACCAATTACCCCACTGTTAACAAAAAAACACAAAAGCAACATCAACATGGATAGTCACCTTGAAGTCAAGTAAAAAGAGTCCTTCTCCAAGGTAGCATACGGATTGAAACGAGTCAATTTTTTATTGGGTTAAAATGCATCTAAAATATTTTCATAGTAGCACTCAGTATCTTAAATTAATTTGTAGTTTATTGAACATTCTAAAGTATTTTTTTCAGTAACATTCAGTATCTTAGAATATTTTTAGTGCAATTTTGCCCTTAAAGTATTTTTTCAGTAGTAATGAGCAACCTAACTTAGGATAATAAGTGCTACTAAAAAAATAATTTTAGGGTCCTGGATATCACTTTACCCAATAATTAAGAGTAAACTATATGACTTGGCCCCTAAAACATGTAGTCTCCATCAGAATTCATTGAAACAAAATAACCATATCATTTTACTTCTAAGTGTTTGGGGAAAAAAATCATAGTCATTCTGTAATGAATTTGAATTGGTCGCTCATACCTTTCTGAAGGACACAAAAATAGTTCAGTCGAAGAAAACAAAAGTACCTAGGATACGTTGGAACTGAAGTCCAAGCATAATCAACAGAGCCTTTAAAGATCTGGCGACAATTATCAACAATGCCCTCAATAATATGCATATGAAGCCATATACTTTCAGCCTGAGTGCTCACAACTCCTCCAGGACGAAGAGCCTTAGCGACCAACTCAAAAAAGGGTTTTTCAAATAGCTCCTGAGCAGGACCTGAAGAATAATAGCTCATTGTTCAGAGAATAAATGGAATTGCCATTTAAGAACCAAAAAAGTTTACTATAACACACATATATACATACCTACAGGGTCAGATGAGTCAACTATAACTGCATCATAAGTTCCTGCTGAAACATCTCTCAAAAAAGCGACTCCTAAAATCATTGAGACAATCGAAATTGAGATGAATTATCCAGAAGGAGCAAGTATTCATGAAAGGCTTAATACCATTGTTAATAATCCTTATAGTTTGATTGAATTTTTGTTTTGATCCCTATAGCTTCAAATTGTCGGTTTTAGTCCCTATAGTTTATAAAGATTTGATTTGGATCCAATGACTCCCTATACTATTAACTAGCTTTGATTCTAGTCCCTATACTTAAACTCAAATCAAATCCCTATGAAATTATAGGAACCACAACCAACAATTTAAAACTACAGGGACCAAAACTTAAATTTAATCAAACTATAAGGATTAACAATGGTATTAAATTTTACAAAAAGTAATATGTAGCTGATCATACCATCACCAATATGAAGTGTCACACGTGGATCATCAAAACCTACAGCTACTTCAGGGAAAAATTGTTTGGAGACCTGTAATTATGAGATCTTAATTTAACATTAAGCATGCAGCTGCCACAAGCCTCTGAGCTCAACAATATAATCACTTGGAGACCAAGTAAAAAAGAATCAGCATGTTATAAGTAATATTTCTTCAGTAAATTATGCAACTTAGCTTAGAAAATACATGGATGATTGAAGTAATGCATAAAAAGAATAGAGCAGAAGCCTGAGTTGTTACATCAACAACCAGTTTGTCAATTTCGCAAATGTCTATCTTCTCAACAGAAGGATGCCGTGAGACTTCCCGCAAGACCCCACCATCTCCCCCGCCAATAACCATAACCTAAGAAAGAAAATTACAGGGAGGAAAATAATAATTAAAACAGTATAACCAGATAATAATTCATCAACAGCAAAACGTATCCCTATTTGACTTCCCAAACATGTCTACGTTTATCAAGCCCCTCAATTTTTTTTTTTGGTCTAAAAACAAAACTGGTTCTAGCAAGTCATGTACCAGATGCTTTATCTAATTCGATCAGAGTGAGCCTCAAACTCTCAAACTATTGCCATTCAGCAAAATTTCTGTGAAAGGCTATGGTCAACTCAGGCACAAATAGATAGGAAATGAAACTAATTTTCCAAGCTAAATATAACAAGTGGCGCTGCAAACAGTATGCTATGGTTAGATCAATAAGATAGCCTCATCACCAATTCTTCTAATCCTCGGGATGAAATTCATATACTACTTCACAGTTCTTTGAGGCTTTGAGCAACTTGTCAACCAACAAATATTAGGTGACAAAGACATTGTAACCAAAACATGTAGTAGAATTTTGGAATTATTGGAGGACCTTTTTGGGATTTGGAATTGAGCACAGAGCAAGATGTGTGATCATTTCCTGGTAGGCACATTCATCTCTTTCAGTCAACTGAATCACACCATCCAAAACAAGAACCTTTCCGTATGATGATGACTGAAAATTTTTTTGACAGTATTGCATTGTAAATACAGAAAGGACCCTGAAAAGGGTATAAAGAGGAAAAAGAAAAAAGAAGTTAATATGCTGAAGCCGAAGCCTCCTGTACCTGGAAGACCATCACATTCTGGTAATCAGATTTCCCTTGAAATAAGGTCTTTTCAATTTTGAAAGAATGTGCCTCTCCTGCAAAATAACAACCAAGTTTCAAACCATAACTATAATCACAAAGAGATATACATGAGATCTGGCTGACATCTCTGAATATATCAGTAATGCTTTGACCCTGGCAAACTACTCATTTCACAGAAGACCAAAAAATATCTACAACAGTCCATAACAAAATTATGTATGACACCTGAGCAAAGGAAATAATCCTTCGATTGGTGCAAAGGGCAACTACAAGAGAATAAGAAAAATCTTTCTTTGTTTAGTAAGCAATAAAGCATATATTTTATGGGCACACAAAGAAGTGATAACTGTTGCATCTAGCCAAGATTTAACTTCTTGGTGGTGTAAAGTACCAAACTGAACCGAGCTCACATAGGTGCAGGCATCAAAATCAAAGCCACAAAAAAAAAAAAAAAACAATATGTACTCAATGAATCTTGTAAGAAGATAAGGGAGAAAGAAAACTCAGAAACTGTGTTAAAAAACATGACAACTATCAGAAAAGCGATTTCTCCGTGGTAGCAATTGGGGGGAAATCATTAAAGACTCACTGGCGGTAATCGTACTATCGTGCACACTCACATCATCAATTAGCATCAATCCAAAAAAAGTGCTTAATGATCATGTAAGGGGGGGAAAACAAAAGGATGCAAATTTGAAAGAAATCACGAAAGGCAAATAACTGCCAATTTTAAAAAAAGAAAAACCCTGGCCAACCGACACCAAAACAAATAATCAAACAAATCGGCTAAAACTATGGCATGTACATTTACATAGGCACGAACCAACAATAGATGGAACCCAAGAATGATAATCAATTATTAATGATTAATGGTCTATCTTCGTGTCATCATGTGAGAAAGAATGGTCAGGTTTTCCTGTATTAGCAACCAAACAGGGAGAAGGAGGCAGCTTCAGAAAACATCATAGTGAAGGGTTTTTGAGAGAGAACTAACCAGGCCACATTGAGCTAACTTCAGAGAACCAACCAGGAATCACCGAAGACATAAAATCAGGATTCTTGTCACCATTAATTTCTGTCTCCGTGGAAAAGATAGAAGCAGAGACCACATTCTCTTCGTCTTCCCTCTGCCTCTTCACCGGCAAATCGCAAGGCTCAACGACGCTCTCTTCGGCCATGGCTTCCCCACCACCTAGTTGCGTCAAAGAAAACCTCTATTGTTGAGCCTTTGGAACTCCAAAAGCTATGATTTTGATATACTTCACTACCAAGGGGACGACCCATAACACTCTTATAGCATGTCATCATCTGAGGCGAGTTGAAAAGAATCACAAAAAGAGTGTGTGGGGTGCGTCGGAAAGTAAAAGAATCTGCTTTATACGGAAATTGTTGATTAGTGCGGACAAGGAGCTGAAGAATGAGAGGGAACAAAATTTTCTATCCAAACAATGCCTTAACAAATGCATGTTGCGCGTTACTTATTGCAAAGACAATGGGAAAAAAAAAAAAAGAGGACAATGAAAATGATAGACCTCTCAATTAGGCTGCTTTTTTTTTTTTTTTAAACTCTTCTTTTTCCTTTGGGATTTGGTTCTCATCGCAATTTGCACAATTTGTAGTCAGGGAGAGATCCATGACGATAGTAATTGGATGAACAAGTTATTTCATAGTAATCGAGATAACTAAAAATGTCATGATATCATTTGTTGAACAAAAAAAA
>QFDD01005675.1:0-10923 GCA_006871305.1 Vachellia collinsii | reverse complement strand
TACATTATTATAATAACCAAGATCATATACTATAATCAAAAGATATTATCCAAAATAACTTCCATTTCTAATTTGACAACGTTTACATCTCATAAATATAAAAAAAATTGGAAGATTTGACAACATTTACCAATCTTCCAATTGAAATTACATACAATAATCTATTCAAGAAGCTTTACCACCAATTCTTTCTTTGCGTCAATTGGAAGATTGGGAAAGACAACATATAACTCCTCATCTTTAATCAACTTAATATAAGCTTGCTGACGCTCCTCATCAGTTATTCCTTCTACCTTCAAGACCTCATCATAAAGTACTTCAAGTTCTTTAACAACCCCATTATGAACATGTGGATTTCCCTCAACAATCTTGCGGTAATTGAACACTATGTTAAGAACATCAAAGTGAGGGAATGATTTCCTACGGAATTTTGCATCTTTTTTATGAGCCTGGAAAAGATACAAACAAAAAATTATAAATTTATCATGCAAAATTGGTAATAATTTTATTCATACTATCATTTCTTACCCTAATATAATCATCCCACACGTTCTCTTCTGCAACAATACATTCTTGTTTAATGTCCCATTGAAATCCCAAGTTATGGCTATTGTATATCATCTCATTTATCATCATCCAATCTTCTTTCATATTTTTCACCCGAGAAGCAATGTCAGGAACATTTTTTATTCTGCATCCATCACCCTTTTCCTTCATCATTTTCTCTATTTCCTTAAACATAAATGATGTAAACCCATTTTCAGTCACCAAACTTCCTTCTTCCACAACCTTTAACAAACATCCAACTAGGAGCTCATCCTCCTTAGGAGTCCATTTTTGAAGTTCTCTTGTCATACTTTTACATAATAAACAATATAATGATAAGCAACCACGTTAGTTGATCTTGTTAAAAAAATTTGTATAATATTCATAATCTATATCTTCATATTTTCTCCAAGAGACTTTATAATCACATTACTTAAATACATATATAAAACAAAATTGAATTAACATTGCAATGGGTCAAAATATATAATAAAATTTCCTGAGATTCAATTCCTAAAGGACATTTCAAATACACTTTATAATTGCGTTACTTTATAGTCTGATATGAGTTCATGAGATTTCCAATATAATGCCCTTCCTTTAACTGCCCATTTGAGATTCAACTTCATATAGCAATGGTTCAAAATATATAATAACATTTCCAGAAAAAAAAAATTAAGACAAAAACTGGGAGGCATGAAGGTTATTCACCAAAAGCAAAATTGGAAATTAGCTAGTGGGTTATCTCTCTCGTGTTAGTGTAATCATTATGGGCAGAAGAAGTGCCTGATTCACACACATAATAATGGGGGAATGAATTTTACAGTGACGATAATAAAGATCGAACTCAAAAACATTTTGATGGCGATGCTTGTTCTCGCCATGAGACGCAATTTTTAATTCTGATTTGAGTGCCCTGATCTGGCAGCTACCATGAATATATGTATAAATAATACAAACAACCTTCCACTTTTGAGATGGAAAGAAGAAATGGTGACAGAATTAAATCCGTTGAGTTTACAATACACTTTGCCCTCTTGATTAAACCTGTTTGAACATATTTACCATCACAATACTCAAGCCTACAATCACATTAACTTACAAAACAAAGTTCAGAAATATCACAGGAACAAGAGAAGAAGAGTTATGAAAGAAGAAGAAAAATTTTGGTATAGAAATAAAGAAAAGAGAGAAGAAGCGATGCCCAAATTCTTTCATCAGATTCACAGTTTTGTACAAATTGAGGAAGAGATAAAAGAGAGAAGAAGCAAGAGGAGGAAGAAAGCTGAACCTGAGGCGCTGCGGTGGCTCCATTGAGACACGACGATGAAACCAGAGGCAGGGGGAGCGAGGGGAGTGACGACAATGAACGCATGGATCTAGGGCTACAAATTATTTTTATTCTTCTTTATGTTTTTTCCTTTTTTTTAATGAGGGGTAAAAAAGTCTTTCTGATTAATCTATTATCTATTTTATCTAAATAAAAAAAATTTATATAGCTGAATTCCATACCCATTTCTAACCTACCAAACAAATTTTTAAAGTTCATTTCCAATATCACTTCCACTTCCATTTCCACTTCCACTTCCACTTCCACTTCCATCAAAATCATTTCTACGTACCAAACATGGCATTAGGCCAAGGATCCACAGAAGCAATGCTAAAGTGATATGCGTCTGTATATATGTAGCGTGTATGCCTTGGGGGAGAGTTAAAATTCAATTTCCTGTATCATGAGAAATAATGTGATGTATGCCATCTTTAATGTAATATCTAATCTACAGTGTAATTTGCATTAAGAATTATATCTTATATTTTGACTTAAAGGTAGTGATCCTCCGATCTTAAATGTATTAATGCAGTGTTATTTACATTGAAAAAATGTTTTACATTTAGGTAGGATTCAAGGAGTGATTTTTATCTTAAAATCAAACGATATATTTGTCCATTTGGGATGCTAACAGAGCTCCCAGAAGGGTACATGGTTCCGTAGCAGCATGACGAGATGAGTTACTTGCTTGTGCCAGTAAGTAGGAGACATGTTCCACAAACATGACACCATAGCCGAAATTCATAGCCTATTTGATGCAAACTTGGATCATTCTCATGTAATTGGTAATATAAGTTCAGCCCGTTAACCCGTGATGAGTTGGATTAAGAAAAAAGAAAGTCTATTTAGATGCGAGTCAACTGCCTAACCCCATACAAGCGGTGGGTTGGCCTGCCAACGGGATTCCACTCTTTTTTTTTGTAAAATTGATTAAGTCACCATTCGTAATGTGATAAGCATAGATTTTATAATTATTTATGTGTAGATTTTGGGATATATTTGATTAAGTCTATGAATATCTTTTACCTATTAATTATACTTGAGATATTTTATTCCCTTTAATCAGTTACAGCACAGGATTAAAAAAAATGAATCTTATTATAAAATCTATTCAAATCCTATTTTTTTTTTTGCAGGAGATATTATGATTTAAGAGAGAAGAAAATATTAAAAGAAATATATAAAAAGGGCAAGAAGCAAATTGGAGCATTAAAGAAATATATATGTATGTATGTATGTGTCTATAATGGAGAAGATGTGCGTGCTGCGTGCTCCGCCAGCTAGCGAGCTATATGTATATATACATGCCTAACCGTGAGGCAGAGCGTTGTCTTTTTCCTCACGGCAACACACGAGTTCAAGTTAAGATGTAAAGTGGTTTGAAACTTGAAAATAGGAAAAATCATTAGTACATATAGATTATTAGTTCTTATTTTATTCATGAGAATGTTCAATTTATATAACTAAACATAGTCACATTAGGCCTGCACTGTATTTAATCTAATTATGTAATCATTTAAGAAATTAGAGATTAATTAATATAATTAGAATGTCTTTTAGTGAGTCGGAAGACCCTTTTAGGTAATTAAGAATCTTACACTAGCAAACATAACCTCAATTGCAATTAAGGGAAGGAATTAGATATTAAAAAGTAATCAAGGTTCTAATAATCTAAATTGCTGCTTAAGATATAGAATCATTTTTAGTTTTAATTATAGTTTAAATTTAATCTATTATAATTAGATTTTTTTATTATATTAATTTGTCTTGCTCAATTTAAAAAAAAAAAATGTATAATCATTGTTTAACTCTCTTGCTATAAAAAAAAAAAGTGCACTTGCTATTTCACATCTTGTGCCCACGGGGCGCCCTCACCCTGCCACCCAGACATCCTCCTCAGTCCCCTCCCTCACGAATCCCACATCCCCGCCCCTTTTGAACCCCAAAACCAGCAGACAGCAGTCCAACTCCAGTAGTCCACGTCGGCACTCGCTCGGCACATCCTCGGTGGCAAACATCCTTCCAAATTTCGACCTTCCCCAGCGACCAGCTTCCTTCTCAACTCCAGCTGATGGTCCTCTTCCACCTCTCGGGATCGGGATCCTTTTCCACTCTCAATTTCTTCAAGATTCATGTACTACCTATGGAGCTCTCTTTGGTCTCTACTCTGCATCTCCCGACTACCTCTGAAGAGAAGAAACACGGCACTGGGGGAGTCGGAATCCTCAATAGAGAAAAGCAACTTTTGATTGGATGGATTGTTTGTTAGATTTTGTAGCGACTTGTTCTTCATCATTACCTGTTTCTTTTCTTTACTTTTTTCTTGGGTGGGGGGCGGGGTGTTCTCTACAGTGTATTCATTTTTACAGTTTGAAGAAATGGGAAAAGATTATACAAATTTTTTCTTTTTCTGTTTTTTTCCCAACAGCAGCTGGGGTTAAATTAAAGACTCATCCCCACTTTTTCCTTGTGTATGCATTTATTAAAGTTGGCTCTGCGGATGGGTAGTGGACCAATAGAAACACAAAACAGAGTATTTTCCATTAGTAAGAGATGGTTGTAAGTGGTGGCATATCCAAAGGATCTGACTCTCTATCTATCCCATTTATGCAAATCCACCAATCACTTTAAAAAGGAAAAAAAAAAAGGTGGCAAGTTGTATTGGAAAAATTACAACCCACTTGGAGTTAGTTATTTGAGCTCACGGCGGGTTGTGACCGGTGGTTGACCCGCTTTGCCAACTCTACCTCCGTCACAGGCAAATTAGAGCTCTGTGTGAATGCGGATATGGGTCTACATATTCACTCTCTTCAGTCTTATCTGCATTTTGCATAAAAGGCTTCAAACGCAAGGGCTTCAGGCCCAATCTTGTTAAATAGTAGCACTTCTCACGGTTTAAATGGCAGGCGGACACATGGTTTCACTGGGATGTTATATAATGCAATGCCTTGAGTTGAATATTTTACCATTGGGGGGCAGATGTCTCAATTAACAACATGGAGGAGGGGCCAGTGCATGTGACTGGCTTTTGGAACTTCCTAGTTCTGTGACAAGACATGACAAGTGCGAAGATTAGCTTCTTACTCCTCTGTGCAATGTACCACAGCTCATGCCTCGTCCGCTTCTCTCGTCACAGTGCCCCTTATCCTTTAAGATCATTTCTCATTGTCTGGGATTGCAAAACGTCCACAGAGCGTTTGTCACAGATTCCGCAATTTTCGACCGAAGCGATAAATGTCGAGAACCCAACCATCAATGCCACTTGACCAAGATTGCTGATGGGATGTTTAGTAATAATTTTAGCTCCTGAGTGTTTCTATTCCTTGTCATATTTATTGTATCATTCCACTGCTCTGTCGTATTTATATAGCTCTGCCCACAACAACTCACAGACATTTACCTCACGTAAAAATAGAAGCAAAGAGACGAAGGAAAGGCCAGAACAGGGGCGAGTGTGATGAAGAAGAGCCCAGTTTCGAACCAGAAAGGGGGTTCACTAGCGCTAAACCAAAGGGGATGGAGCTCAGAAAGAGTTGCTCAGGGAGCAATGAGCGGCAGAAGGCACGCTAGTTTGGCAGGCTTGACTCCGTTCAACAGTGGAAGAACTCTGCCCTCTAAATGGGACGAAGCAGAGAGGTGGATTTGTAGCCCTGTTTCGGGCTATGTCTGCAGTAATAACAATACCAAAGCTTCACATGCCCATCCTCATCGTCGACCCAAATCCAAAAGTGGCCCCATTGTCCCACCGACAAATGGAATGGCCTTCTACTCCAATTATTCCCCCACTGCACCTCTAATTGAAGGCTTGGGTATAAAAAAATTAATGGCGGCTTCCCCTTTTACCACTGGAGTGTTAGCACCCGATGCTTTCTCTGTTCACCATCACGAGGTAGAGAATGGAGTGCGATGTCCTTACCCAATGGTCGGTGAGTTTGGTTTGATTCCGTTGCCTGGTGCACCCAAGTGGTCAGATCTCTTACGTGACCCTTCATCGCCTAACTCTCAAGGTTTGATGCTCTGTTCTCGCTTTTGCTTAAGCATCGCTGATTGCTTATTAAATGATTATTTTTTTATTTACAGAAGAGAGAGATGATGATGACAATGACAGCAAGAATGAGAATGCAGAGATGTCTCCGATTTCAAAACGGGATAAAGGGACGCAGATGAGCGCGGAGTCTGAGGACGACGAGCATCCACCGGGAACATCTTCTCTTGCTCTGGCCACTAACCAACAGACTGATTACTCTACTAAATTAGAAGTAAGAGATGTGGAGGTGGACAGTCAAGCACCTATAATTAGGTGGTCCAAGAGGCAGGCAACCAAAATGGCTAAAAGCACTTCGCTGCTAGCCAAAAGTTTCAGGGAAACTAGTACAGAAGCAGGAGCTTCATCATGGGATATCGTAGCTGCAGATTCATTCATAAACACATCCAAGTATGTTGTGTAGATCCTTCCTGTTTCCCCTCATTTTCTCCGAAATATTTATCAGGTTATGGAAAGAAATTGGAGAGTCAGTTTTTTCTTATTAATAATATCCATAAAATATCTGTTTTGATGCAGGGTACAAAGAGAGGAAACCAAGATCAATGCGTGGGAGAATTTGCAGAAAGCGAAGGCGGAAGCAGCAATACGGAAACTTGAGGTGACTCATCAAAATTTGCGTGTTTGCATTTTCTGACAATGCACGCTCCGCAAATCTGTTATATCGTGTGGTGTTAGAAAGCTAGGACTAAAATTCAGAAGTGGAGGTCAAATGAAACCCATATTTCTCAGTTAAGTTTGCAGGAGGGGGTATTTGATTGTCCTGTTTGCTTACCATGGAAACGTTTGACTTTGACACAGATGAAACTGGAAAAGAAGAGATCGGCATCAATGGACAAGATTCTAAACAAGCTGAGATGGGCGCAGATGAAAGCGGAAAAGATGAGAGGATCAATACCTGAACAACGGGGACATGGGGCTATGAAAATTTTTAAATTTGCGCAGATATGGCCTCGAAGAAACTGCTTCAGCGGCCATGATCTATGAATGATGATCCTCCTCTCACACATTGAAATTTGATTGTGGGATTTAAATTTCCAGGCTGTCCAATGATAGATAGAGAGCAGATGGAAGCAGTTTGTGCAGACTGAGAAGGGCAAGTGGATGTGTCTCCTGATTCTGAGATATGTAGGGTACAAATAATGCATGATGGTTTCTGGGGCCAACAATATTTTATTGCTCCTCCCTCTCAATTTAATTATTTTCTTGTTGCTGCTTCATAGTATCTTTGACTCTCTCGGCTAATTCATGCTTTTGGTTGTTGTTGCAACTTCTTTGTCGTCCCCTGCCAAAGGAAAATGCAGAAAAGGGATCATCTAAAGAGCATTGTAAATACCCACCATCCGAAGGTTCCCCTACTTTAGTTGCTGTCCTCTCACAACATACTCATTGTCTGTTGAATTCAACATTGCCGTTTCATGTCTCTTTACATTCAAAACAAAACATGTAATATTTGCTATTTCTTTATCACCCATATAACACATGCTTATTCCAATTTAGGCTTATAAAACAATTATAGTTCACGCTCCCTAATGAGTATCAGAAAGCACTGAGCCAATAAGGTAGATATATTTTATTTGACACAGATACAGAACTTTATAGCAAGCTCTTGTTAAGTTGGTATTAACACTTTTCTAGAAGGATTAGATATAGTGATTTAATTATGAAATCGGATGGATTGCTAATATATGATAAACCGCAACAGCCATCGACTCTGTAACCTAAATGGGGGGCAAAAACAGGACTAGAATCCTAGGATTTAGGATAGGTCTTAAGGGTGCAACTGTGCATACCTCGCCCATGATGGTGGCTTCCGTATTATTTTTTTTCAAAAAATATTTTTTTCTGTTTCATTCCCTTTCAACGTTGGCTGGCCAAGGGGAAAAAATGTTTCTATCAAAAAAAAGGGGGAAAATGTCTCATTTCAATAAAATGACCATTTCAGTTTGTAGCTAGAGTTCAAACTTAAACATAAATATGAATTCGCTTAAATTTATGAACTTGATTCACTTAAACTTTTGCAGCCCAAGACAAAACATTGACGAGGCGATGTCACTCGGGTCAATTATGAGACTTGTGGCCTTTGGGTTCAACAGATTAATTGGCAAAGACTGATTCAGCGTGCATGGAACAAAAGGGTGCAATTTCGCCCCAATTATTTCCTGGTTTTTATGCGTTAAACTAACCCTTACCGACATTCTGATGGATTTGGTGATGGAATATAATTGATATAAGAAGGTGAAGTTGAAAGGAGAAGTGATCGATGTACGTACTGATAAAATAACGAAGATGATAATACAAAACTCTCTAGAGTGACAAACGCAAGACGATAAATATAACTATGACATTTATATATCCAGGTGATCAGTACATGAGCTAGCTAGTCCAAAGATGAAAGAAAACTACCCAACCGAGTGGCATTAACATAATCATGAAGGAGATGATTGGGTGACCCTGGAACTACCAAACCCCCAATCCTGCTAAGTCTCAGAAGCCACCCTTCTTCGTACTCCCATCCATGTTTGAAACCAATAATGAAGCTCCTTATAATCTCCCATGCAGCGTTAATCCTCATTGGTATCATCGACAAGGGTGAGAAGTAGTTCTTATATATTCGGCTCATCTTCCACTATCTTCCCATTCACATTCCAAATGAAATCCATATATATATGCTTAGTTATTAATGACTTCTCGATCGCATGCATAATTATTATTGTTATTATTATTAAAAAGGCGATTATTATTTACCTTGCATTCATAGCTGCTATTGAAGTGTAGACACAGCCCAAAGTGCTTGAACATCAAATTCTTGTAATCATAGGGCAGCGTTGGAACAAGATAATTACCGTAAACAAACCTATGGTATTTGATCTGGTGAAGTCGAAGTTTGTCTTCCATGTACTGAGCAAATTCATGATCTCCAACCCTTGGCTGCCCAAACATACGTGTACACTCCTTCAAGCCTATCCAACAACAGGGTTTCATCGAGCAACGTCAAAATCGCCGGAAACAGAATAGCGAGTGCCCCACCCAAACTATGGCCCGTCACTAAGAACTTGGCTTTATCATTTGCCTGCAAACGCTGCTTCAGAATATCTCTAATGTCATAGTAGGTTTCAGGAGGACGACTCTCGTCTCTGCGAATCCATGGCGCTCTTCTGTAACCCCAAGGTTTTCATGAAGCCTGCATGGATTTTCCCTAAGCCAAGAAGATGACACCATGACAAGTCATTATTCGTACTCCATGCATCAGCATCGAAGGGTTCGGTTCCACTAAAGGCGACTACATATGTCTCATACTCCTCGCTTTTGTCTAACATAACCAATGCTTGGGTTGTGGCTTTTCCTTGAAAATCTGTTCAATTAATCGTCATCAACACTTAAGAGTCAAACTCTGTATGCATCGATCGAGTTTCTTTAGTAATTAATCATTTTTTTAGTTCTCAAACCTTACCATTCCAGAAGTCACCATATGCCACGAGTTCCATCTAAGCCATGACGCTGATAAGGGAGACTAAATTAGAACTTGTGAGAATGAGTAAAAGCAAGCTGGTTTAAAAGCGAAATAGATGATATATATATATATATATAGCTCAGATACCTACCTTCCAGTGATTTTTGACTATGGATTGAACATAAGAAGGGTTCTCGTAGACTGCTTTAGAAGCCGTGACAGAGAGTGCAGCATTGTACTTCTTGTCATGTCGTTTGGTGCTACCATCCAATCGCACTCGTTTGTCCACATGCCCCGTAACTGATAAATATTCTGCTGATCTCGGATCCGGCGTCACATCTTTACCTATATATTTACTCCGACAACAAGTCATATAAGCATATAAACCAAAAAATCAACTTCCTGATCTTTCTCAAGATTTCAGCTTTTATATTATTACCACATATATAAATGACATGCTCAATACCATGAAATAAATGAATGGCATCTTACAGGATTGAAATTTTTAGAACTAATAGAATTTAGAACCGAAGACAGCATAGATGGACGTAAATTTAGGAGGAGAAGACGAAGGTAACCGGCGACTTCTTAGGCAGCATATTCTCCAGCAGCTTATGTATATTTTACTCATAATAATTATGGGGTAGTGGGACCAATCATTTTTATTTTCGGACTAAATTGGAAATAATAATTGAATTTGGCCATATCTAGGTCTTAATTTTAAATAATCTTAACATGACCCCCCTCCCCCCCAAAAAAAAACGCAAAAGAAGAGCATGTCTGTGTGAGTCTTGACAAAAAGATAGCCACCACTTGTTTGACCTGATTTAAAAAACCATCTTACGAAAATAAGTAGTTCCAATTCAGTACCTACAAGTTATTTACATAATAATTCCAAATTAGTCTACCACTCTATCCGGCCCATCAACACAAAACTGTTCTAAAACTAAGAAGTTGTTGGAAATACGTATAATTGAAGAAGAAACAGTCATGGGACGCAAGCAATCGATCAAGCATGATGGGGAAAAATAATCAACGGATAAAAAGAAGCCAGGGCATAGAATTATTGAGGAAGCATGCAAAGGAAGAAACGAATGAAACTACTGACACGAGAAAGGGAAAAAAAATGAGAGGAAGAGAGTGAAGAGTTTGACAGAAGAGAGATTCAAGGCCACTTCAAGGAGGTGGGTAAGAGCTCAGAGTGGGTGAGCCAAGAGCTGCAGCAATGAAAATGATTCTTCTTCAGCTGGAGTCAACAAAAGCGGCCTCAGGGCTCTCCACAAAGTTGCTGCTGAATAGTTCAGCGCCCACCAGGAACTTGATCACCTCCCACAATCGCAATTGCTGGTTGTCTCAGGATCATATAACTGCTGGCTGAGCATTTGGGATTATCCTCACTACTGTAACTCATGCCTGAACAGTACTGATCAGCACCACTTGATGCAAAAATTAAGGTTCTATATTGTAGGTATCGTCTATTTTGTTTCATGATGATAACGGCCATCCATGAAAATTAAATTTGATTCATGGGCGTCATTTTCAAATCAAAAC
>QFDD01005674.1:0-11919 GCA_006871305.1 Vachellia collinsii | reverse complement strand
TTAAAAGGGGTTTTGTTTGAATTTACTTGAACAAGATTTTTGAACGCTCATACAAATATACCTTTAGTAAGTGTTTGAATTGATTTATTTTTACTAAGTTTCTATAATAATGTTAGAATAGTTTTATCTTAACGAGAGTGTTTATTTAAATACTTTTGGCTTCTCAAACAAACACTTAATCATCATAGCCAAACAATTGAACAACTTGCCTTAGTGTTGGTGATCGCTTTTACACGTAAAAACATATTTTGCTGCTTTATTTAAGAAGCCTCAATCACGTTATACGCAAACAACATCATGCGTGATATTAAACTTGAGCAGGCGGCGTGCAATAATTTCAGAGGCGGCCTAGCGCGACTTTCCTGTTATTGGACGCCCTCGCTCTATTGACCTTATGCTTCTTCTGCCTCTCCTTTTTTTCTGTTTTAAAATATTGACCATGGTCCTCTATTTTTGGTTGATCTGAATTGAAAATCTCTGCGATTGATCCGATATTTGTTACCCAGCTGTATAAATGTTTCTACCTTTCGCTTAGTGAAATGTGTTAATCTTTTACAATACAATGAATCAAATTTTAATTTTTTTTTTAATATATGCTCATGCATGATGCGCGCCACTGGCAAAACAGAAGAGAAAAAAAGAAGAAGAAGGCTCCCCATCATAGCACTTCAGAGTAAATATTTGAAGATGGTTCCATAAGCTTAAACCGAAATGATTATATAGTACCGTGTGATTAGTAGGCAATGAATCTAATGAAATGAACAAAAATGGTGTGTTAGGGATCACGTTACATTGGTAAGAAGTTGTTGCCTGATGTGGTAATTAAGCTATCTCATCTAATAAAAATGAGAACATAAATTTGAATTCCTAACATGCACTTGTTGATAAATGTGAAAATCCTTTACCCTCAGTTTTGAAAGGGATTGGTCTTAAGTTAAAATGGCTCAAGGATATTCTTGATTAAATAAAACACAAAGAAAGAACAAGTTAAGTTACATTATATAATTATTAATTAATGCACCCTCGTCACTTTGATCGCTGAAGAAGCTATGAGTTTTGCTGCACGTTTTCGCATTCAAATCTCTCCCTATAAACAGATCTATCCATAATACGAGGCACGTCGAATGAACTTGTTTTCTTTGTTTACACAAATCAACAATATTTCAAAGCACAATGATATGATATGATATCGATTATGAGTTTGAATCTTGGGTTTCTTAGAAAATATTTTAACTTTAGAATCCTCCCTTTTGGTGCTGCGTCTTCACCAATCAACTTGTTAGAGTCAGATGACGAACATGAACTCGATCGGTCCGGTAATCTTGATCGCACTTGAATATAACAGTTCGGGTTGGGCCTGATGTAAATAAAAAAATATACGAGGCAAAGAGCAAGTCTATAGATCGAGGAGAAAAAGGGTTATTCAATTTCATACCGAGCTGAAGACAATGGGCCATTATTTCAAATCAAGATGACATGAGTAGCCGAACAACATTTTGAGTTAAGCACATGACTACAAAGAAATTAGATTATTTTATTAATTGAATTTTTCAGTTGACTGATATTAAATTTACAGAGTTGACATTATCCTTTATAGAATGCCATCCATGGCATGAGCTCAATCATCATTAATATCCCACCAACAACACTTTGCAAGCAATATATGAACTGGAAAAACATAAGCCATCCTCTCGCGAATAAATTATGCAATGCTGAACTGTATTTGCTTGGGAAAGATGTCACAGAAATGCCTATAAAAGGGAGGAAGTGGCCTCGTAGCCAAATGCACTACTGTCATCGTGCGTGGCACGTAGAACGTGTAAAATTAATTCCATTTCCACAGTTTAAATGATGGAGACGAAGCTTGTGGTATTAGTGTGTGTAATAGCAACAGCTGTTATTGGGGCGTGCAAAGGACAGGGACTCAGCAAGGACTTTTACAAGGAGAAGTGTCCTAACGCCGAGCTGATTGTGAAGAGCATCACAGAAATGCGTGTGTCGGAAAGACATACTTTGCCTGCCAAGTTGCTCAGATTGCATTTTCATGACTGTTTTGTCAGGGTGTGTGTGTATTTGTATTAAACCTATCATCTTGTACAACTTATATGTATGTCTGCATGTCTCTCTGTGTCTTTAACTTGTGGGGGTTATATGAAACCGTATTACCAGGGCTGTGATGGGTCGGTGCTGTTGAACTCCACAGCCAGAAGTACAGCAGAGAGGGACGCACTTCCTAATCTGAGTCTGGCAGGCTTCGATGTGATTGACGAAATCAAAAGAGAAATGGAGGCCCAATGTCCTGGAGTCGTATCCTGTGCCGACATCCTCGCATTAGCTGCCAGGGACGCTGTTTCCTCATCCGTACGTAACCTCATCAAAATCGTGCATGCTTTCTTCTCCTCCATTTCCGCAATTCATGTTCGTTTAATTTCATACTTTGTTTGATGGACGCTAATAACAACATTAATGTTGAGAATTGTGCAGTTCGATGGGCCACTGTGGGAAGTGCTCACTGGTAGAAGAGATGGCACCGTCTCCAGCAGCGTAGAAGCCTTGGCCAATCTCCCCGCCCCGTTCTTCAACTTCACTCAGCTCAGACAGAACTTCGCAGCTAAAAAGCTTACAGTCCATGATTTAGTTGTCTTGTCAGGTAATAAACACCCAACACAAGCGCGCACAATGACAATAATCATCTTTAATATATATATATATATATGTACACATAATAATAGTGGAAACTTGGGAATACATATATACACATGTAGGTGCACACACAATTGGAAGAGCGCATTGCAACTTGTTCAGTAAGAGGTTGTTCAACTTCAGTGGGAATGGTGATGAAGATCCTTCGTTGAACTCCAACTATGCCGAGTCCTTGAAGACTCAGTGCCAGGGCCTCAATGACTTTACGACAACCGTAGGGATGGATCCCTCGAGTTCTAACACCTTCGACGCTAACTATTATTCTATCCTTCTTCAGAACGAGGGCCTGTTAACGTCAGACGCTGCACTTCTCACTGACCATCATTCAAGAATGACCATCACCCATTTGGTTCGAGAGCACCAGTTCCTTAGGGAGTTCGCAAAGTCGATGCAAAAGTTGGGAGCCCTCGAGGTCCTCACAGGCCAAGATGGCCAAATTAGGACAGCTTGTGGCCTTGTTAATTAATTCTTAAAGACTGTCCATGCTTCCTCAATTCTCTCTTCCTTTTCGCCCTTCGTCGATGTTAACTTATAATTTGAATACAGATTATTTTATCATGGACTTGTGAATGATGTGTGTGATCTTTTTCGTTAGTGATGAATGGATGGATGGACGAGTACTAGCGAGGGTAAATGTAGAGTTTACCGTAGTTTGTGGACGATGAGACGCCGTAAGAGATAAATAAAATGGGCAGTAGTGCGGATTTAAATCAATCCGTGTTAATTTTCTATTCAATGTATTCCGAAATTCTGCAAGCCGGTGGAACCCTAGAGACCCATCGCACAACTCAAGCTTGAATATGAAACCTTGTTGATGGCGGAGTGTGAATGGGATAATTCAGGATATTAAGACAAGAAAATTTAATACTCGCTCATGGAAAATTTAGACTTAAGTAAATTTCAAGGACTAACTTTTTGTCATTTGTTTCCCATGGCCTGACCAAGTTTGTATTAGTTTTTGGTGATGTCTATCAAGCTGAAAGCAACTCATTGTCATAACATATAACACGAATGCACAATCAATCAGTGACTGACATAATCATTTTTTAAAAAATTAAGTACCCAAGAAAAAGTCAACTATTCAATGCCATCTGCTGTATTTAGACGAGTCGGAAGACAAATTTCTCCACTTGACTTGAGCTAGCCTTCTATTCACACTCATTCTGTTGGTAAATCATCTTCGGTACTCTGGGCAGTTAGAAGAGGAAGCGAGGAACCAAGAACCAAGAATAAATTATATATCGAACTCATGAGACGATTGATGAACTCACACAGGATTACAAGAATGTTACTATTTAACAAGCTGCGCTCCTAATTTCCGGTTCAGTAGAACGGCGGGAGGACCAAAAGTTTAACCGAATACTACAAGAACCAACAGAATTAAGGCCTGTGCAACGCTTCAGACAAACCCTTGCCCTTCTCCTCCTCCTCCTCCTCCTTTTTTTTGGTGATAAATCCTTGCCCTTCTTCACATACACAAAGTTGGATTAAAGATACCAAATTAACAAATCTCCTATTGAACTACATGTATAGATTCCCTGGAAGAAGAACACAGACCCTCCTTGTATCTATGTTTCATTTCATTAACAACTAACAAGCATCTACAATCTCCAGCACTAGCTAAATTACATAACTATACACAAAACTCAGGGAACGAGGGTGATCTCAATTTAAGCTTTGGTTTTCTCCCGATGCAAAGATATGTCTAGAGGCATATGTTTATTGAAAGATTCTGAATTATTAAGACCAAGAGCACCTTCGAAGCTCTTGAGATTTACCCGAGAGCCACGAGAAATGAAGAACAGAGAAAGCTGCAAATGCCCTGCCTCCGCCGCACAATGAAGCGGAGTGTAGCCAGCATCATCAACGGCATCAATTTCAGCGCCATGTTCAAGCAACACCTTCACGCTCTTGATTCGACCTTTGAACGCAGCCCAGTGCAATGGAGTCCACCCATTTTGATCCTTCCGATTCACCATCGCTCCTTTTGCAAGACAGCTCGTCAATCCATGAACATCGTCTAGTCTTGCTGCTCGAAGCAACGCGTCCCCCAAATGCAGAAGATCCAGCAAGTGCGAGTGACCATTGTCCACTGCAAGAGAAAACGCTGTCTTCCCTTCTCTGTTCACTGCATATTTCACGTTTGAGCATTCCAACAAACACTCGACGGCCTTCAAATGACCTTCTGAAGCAGCACAGTGAAGGGCAGTCCATCCGTTATGATCGACCGCGTTCGAGTTCCCTCCAATGGAAAGGCAAAATTGAATCGCCTCAACATGCCCATGGAGTGCCGCCATGTGAATCGGAGTTCTGCCTTCGGAACTGATGGAGTTTATGTCCATAATGGCGAAAGATTGAGATAAAGCATCCAAAAAATCTACCCGGTTCATCGCCGCCGCTTCGTGCAAACTCGAGTCGACCGAGTGATTCGGACTGCAACCAGAGTCCAGTAAGATTTTTAGAACGCCCATTTTCCCCGTCCTAATAGATAAGTTTATGAGGGATAGCTCATCTGAGTCCCTCAAATTCACATTTCCTCCGCCGTAAATCAAAGCGGAAACAGCGTCTTCGTTTCCACATTCAATAGCGGGTTTCAGCAACGCGGTGAGCTCAGACTGAGTGCACCCAGATATCGCTCTCTTGAAAAAGGAGCCGCTTTCCGGAATTTGGGTGTGGTGAGAAATCAGAAACTTGGCTACATGTGGACCCACGAAAGATACAGGTAAAACAGCGTCTCTGAAAACGTGGGGTCCCGGCTTGGAAAACAGGCGGCGAAGATCGTTCTGATGAGCCTTACCAGTGGGAAGCATGGCGGTTCGGACGGTGATGACGTCGGCAGGGCTGTAGAAAGGAGGTTGCTCGGAGGGCTGAGAAAGGAGGAGGACGTATGGAGACGAAGAAAGTGGAGGGATTATAGAGAAGGGTCTGTTCAAGGAGAAAAGAGAAGGGTTTGTAGTGGTAAGAGACACAGCCACAGACATGGTGTGCATAAGGTTGGTGAGCTTGAACGATGCGCTGCATCTCTGGCCCTTCTTGAAGATCACCTCCACTTCCTTCTCCTCTGCTTTCACCAGTCTGTCCATGGTGATCGCTGACCTCTGCTTGGTAAGTAGAACTCTTGTGTCCTGGAAAACCAGGGTTCAAGGTTGAAGACAACACGGAGTGCCAGAGTGGAGGCTATTCCCAAATCTGTATTTTATTTGTTAGACTGGTTTGGTTATATACTTGGAGCGAGATAGGTATGCTGACTGCGACGGTGAGTCTGGGGCATTGGCTGTGATGGCAAACGAAGGAAAAATGTGATTAGTCGCCGATGGCTGCTTTATTTGAATATGAAACAACTTGAAGCGATGACTTTCGTTAATTCAACTTCTGCTACCGTATTGGAAAAAACCAGGAAAAATTTACAGAGACTGATTCAAGAAGATGATGGTGTCATGCAATTTCCTAGTAAAATGAACATCCTTTTCCTCTTCTCCAAAACTATAAGTGGCCCATAATATTTATTTGTCACTGTTGCTGCTTAATTAACCACTTCTGGCGCCGAAGTAGCACCAGTTTCACACACTTGTCATGGCCATACGTGAAAGCGACTGAACAGTAGAAAAATTGAGGGGTTGGAACTTGAGGAATCGTCGTTAGCTATATTCTTTGGTTCCCCATAGAGTTGTGGCCCTAAACTATGCTGCACTGAATAATAACCTGACTGCATGTGATGGGGAGAATAGTTCAGGGTGCCAAATTCAAATTCTTCGCAATTACTTGTCAGTCTTACTCACTGCTCTTAGGAACTAACCACATTCCATGGACGCCGCTCCACAGCTCTATTATCCCTATTTCTTGTCCTGAAAGTACATGTTTACCCCGTGCTAAACAAATAAAATAATGGCGCGTTTGGTGACTCGAAAAAAAACAAACAAATCCGAATATTCCACAAACGTCGACAGGCATGCCTGAGGAGTGAGGAGCAAGAGCTGCGACGGGAAGCATAACAAAGCCTTTCACCGTTCATCTTGGTTAATTGGAGGCACGTCCTTCCGTTAACTTTGTGTTCTGCTTTTGCCATGAGGATACTGCGAACGTTCACACACAACAAGAAAGCAATAATATTTTTAGTTTTCATAACAATATTCTGATTCCCTCAAGTTGAGGGGGAGAGAAAAATGCCTGCCTGTTTCAATTTTGTCTTTTATTGCGGCTCACTCAATGTACTGCCAAACAGAGAATCCAAGTTGCTCATATGCCACGTGAGCAGATGAGATTCGGTGTTAGATGTGATGAAAGAGGCATAAGCCACAAAGGGCATTATCGGTAGCAAGAGTACGAAGAATGGGAATACGCAGCAAGTGTGGCAAAGGTCAATTTTCTGCAATTGGAAAGCGTAGAATCATAAAACAAAACTAATTTCCCAGATGTTTTTCTTTCCACTTAATCTGAAAACAATCATGATTGAGACGCTATCATGGTTATCTCTCGTAGGAAAAATCTGAACATGGGTTTGTTTCAGTTTCACTGTGAAAGACGATTACTTAAAAAAATGCGACATTTTCACATGTTTTCCATTATCACGGAACAGGCCTGCCGTTGGCTAGCGAGTGTTTGATTGTGATCCGCCATTTGGCCCAAAATAAAACCGGCTGACGTTGGAAAAGACAACAGGCTCACGGTCATGGGCCTTCTGATATACTTAAAACTTTCTGGGACCAACCTTGTAGACGCTGAAACTGAAAACTAACTAAGTGTGCCGGTGTCTATATAGGTATGCAAAAAAAAAAAATTATTTTCAATTTACATAAAAGTGTTTTTAGAAGTCATTTTAGTGTATGTTTTGTGGTTTGTTTGGTAATCACTTAAAAAGCACTTTTACATAAGTTGAAACAAAACTTCTCTCACATACTAACCTAGAATTGCGTAAAATCATTTAAAAAAGCTATTCCCAAACAATACCCTTGATCTTTTTTCCAAAACCATGGTTCTGTCAATGCCACCCAAAAAATTAATTTTTCGGAATAAATTTTTGATAACAAAACTATAATTTTGGGATGTAAATCATTGTGCTTTAAAAACTATTTTGTTTTCAGCTTTTTCAAAAACACGTAATAAATCTGAAATTGTAGTCCACAATGTTTCGGAGGCCATCAATATTTGGGCCATATCTCAATAACCTGACTCCACAAACTTTGACCTTCTTCCGCGGTTCGGAGTTGCTGCGCGTTGGCCTAAACCCCATGGAGGCCCTCCAAGTAGCGTGCGCCACGTACGCCCCCCACCCTTATCCATCCATCCATCCATCCATTGAGGGAGGGGGTGGGAATAGAATGTCACGACTATTACAAGAGGAGTGGATGGTATCCATATATAGTCAGGGCATGCATGCATGGAGGGAATATGTATTCAATCCAATCAAGAGAAGCAGTCTTGTCCCTTTGGCGCCTATTTGGCATTCCCACTCCATGCATGGACTCCATCTGATCGATCACGCAGCCATGCCTTTTGTCCGCATTCGCCTCCCTTTCTCTCTCTTCAACCTCCATTTGTCCTTTTCCCTTCCCCTCCCCACCTACTTTCCATTACTCCTCCCACGCCACCATCCCATCCAGTACCTTCCCCCTTCATTGCACCTATGAGCAGTGCGATTTGATACATATATACCTGTTTCAACTTGTATAGAAGAAAAATGTGGGAGGGTAAAATTGTCATTTCATCCTCCTTAATACCACTGACACCTTCCTTCTCCTTCATTCCTCATTTCTTCCTTCTACACCAGAGTGCGACACGGGAGAGAGGAAAAGGGAGCGCGGTCATTCGACGGAGTTGGTTATTGTTGGAGGAAAATGTTTTTCGCGCATACAAATAAAAAATAAACTCATTCACTTGAGGATTTTTTAATTTAAAAAAATGTATTAAACTTGTTCTTCAGGTGAACGAGTTGGTTCTTGTAGGAGGAAAATGTTTTTCGCGCATACAAATAAAGAATAAACTCGTTCACTTGAGGATTTTTTAATTAAAAAAAATGTATTAAACTTGTTCTTCAGGTAAACGAGTTTAGTACAAATTTAAACTCGTTCACCTTAAGAACGAGTTTAACTTCAACATTTATCTAAATATTTTTAAAAGTGTAGCATCTGGTTAAAAAAATTACTGATCACAGTATTTGCCTAAAAAAACCACACAAGAGAGAGGAAAAGGGAGCGCGGTCATTCGACGAAGTTGGTTCTTGTAGGAGGAAAATGTTTTTGGCACATACAAATAAGGATTTGTGTCCAAATGAGTCTCCTAAACATTCCTATGTCTTCAAATTCTCCCATATCTATCATTTTTGGGTTTTGAAGGGTTGACTATGTTGAGAAAAAAAAAAGTAAGTTTTCCCCGATTAAATAAAGTTATAGGTAAAATTATAACTTTCTCAAACCATAGGAAGCATTGCCTAGGAATTTCTCCTGTATTTATTGAAGGTCGGATTTTTATGACAAAAAATATGTGGGTTTTTGTGATTTAAGGCATAATATTGATGTTATGATGTATTGTTTGCTTGAAATTATGAGTTAGGAGTATTTATTATGTCAGTTAATTTTATGCGCTCATCAAATGTTTGTTAAAATGTCTAAAATAGAGAAAGACTCATTTAAATGTTTGCTCATTAAATTTTGCTATGAGAAATTCTTTTAGATAATATTGTGAATGTAGTATATTTACATGTTATTGTTATGAGAGGAAAAAGATAAGTTGGAAACTCAAGATTAGGGAATAAACTTATATTGAAAGCTTAGTTGTTTAGTGAATGACATCTCATTATAATATTTATAAAGCATATTTTACTACCTTTCATATTTTTAATTTTGTTACCATATTTTAATTACAATTTCATTGATGAAAGTTTATCATAATTATTTAATTGTCTTATTGATACTGCAAAAAGTAAAGTTTGAACATTTTATTTAATGTACTCATTATTCTTCAATTTTATTGTGAAAATTGAAAAGAAAACTTTTGGAATCTTAATCATTGCATCATTTAAAGTATTATATTTATCCAATATGTTTTATGGTTGTGATTTTATGCACAGAGATGGTGAAAATAAATGACATTTAAATTATACATATATTATATGCATGCTTAAAAATGATTTTTGAGATATTGATTACAGACTTTCATGCTATGATTTTTGTTACAAATTATTTTAACATAATTTTATCATTAGAGATGGCTTGGAAATTGATCACATGCATGCTTGAGAAAGTTTTTGAGAGAATTGAATGCAAAACATTAGTTACTAACAGTAATATTATTAGTCCTTGATGTGTCATGATTAATAACAAACCCGCTTGATATTCATGAGTGTTAACTCACACTTGTTATTCGTAGATGTTGTATTTGCGCTTGTTTCATGGCTTCAAGCCATGCTTGGTTAATCACTCTCGTGGGCTGCATGTTCACACTTGTTTTAACGGGCTTGAGCTGCATTTGGTTACTTAACTTCTTGGACTATGTGTCTATACTTGTTATTCCGTCCTGTTGAAGTCAAATGAAAATATGAGGATTAAGAATTATGTTTTTTAAATAGGTTTTGTCAAACATGTTATTTTACTATGCATTTGAAATTATCATATGAATGATGTATGCCCAAAAAATGGCATTGGGCCTGACCGGCCCAATCAGCGCCAAACGGCCCAGTTGGCTGCACTGATCTAGGATAAGGCTCAGCGACTGTCCCAGCGACCAAGACTTGCCAGGAGCCCTACGCCTGCGACCAGCTTTAGCGACCGCTTACCCAGCGACGCCAACGTTCGTCCGCGGTCCATGCCCCCATGGATGTAGGACCAGACCGTTGTGATCCGCGGATTTAGCACCCTCGCTGCCTAGATCCCCGGAGCCACGTTGTAACTACCCAACGGCTAGACGACTACGGAACCTATTATTTATTCTGATTAATCTGTAACGGAGGGGGACTCCTGTTTGGCTCTGAAATCTCCTTCTTCTCTCTGAATTCAAATCACTATAATTCATTCTGAGATTCAATACACGACTGCAGGCTAAGCCATTAAAACCCTCTTTTTACTTTGTTTTAATCTCTGAGTTTGGATCAGCACCGCACTTCCCTGACACACACTGTTGGTTCTCCGAATCCCTTTTTAACCTCAATTCTACCTAAAATCTGCACAAACAAATGATCTATTATACAGTTTCAATTATGATTTGATTATATCCTGTATAAATTGATATTTATTGTTATATTATTTATCAAAGTGAAATTCTTTAAATTATTTCCTTCAATTTCATTAAATTTTATTAATTGGACGTTATTCACCGGAAATTTAATTTTGGTTTTAGAAAGCTCAATGAACCCTATATCTTTAGTTGAGTAAAGAAAAGCCTCATTGTTGTTATAAAGATCGTTGATGTATTTTCTAGCTGCTATTTGGCATATATAGAAACTTATGTTTGTATATTAATTTTGAATGTTAGATGCTCCATGTAATCTACAAGCAATGTCCATGTGCATCGTCATACTTTGAAGAAAATGTTTATGTTGTGATGGAGCATTACTTTAAATGTTGTTATGATATTTCAAGTCATTATAGAACTTTCAGAAAATATGTTTTATGGAGGAGATTTTGCTGAAATTTCTATAAAAAACTTCATATTTTTTATAACATAGTACATGACATTGTGTATGAAAATTGAAAAAAGAAAGTGTATATTGTATGGTTTAACATTTTGACAAGTAATACACATTTATAAATAAAAGGTTTCAAGAGTGTAAAACCTCTCATATTTCGAACCAATCACCTCTAATTTTTAAAGTGTGACATGATTCCACGAAACTTTGATCCATCTTCAGCATTATATTATGCAAGTAGCATCAAGGCCATCCACATATATCAATCACTCTCCACTCAGTGCTCTCCTAAATATACATACACCCTCCTCCTCATTTCAATATACAGGCGTGTGTGCGTGCGTTCTCATCATTCTCCACCTGCACCTGCACCTTTCTGCTCCTTCAGTTTGCAAAATTCACATCAATTGAAATCACCAATCCTCTTCCCATCATTAAGGAAACCCAAGTTCGTTTAAATATGAGGGGATGAGGAAGAATAATTTCTGTTTTTCAACAACACCCTTGAATAAAACACACGACAAACACGATAGATTATTCTTCCCGGCGCCCATCTCTGTTACGGGAATGGGTGGGGGGGGGGGGAAGGCAATGCG
>QFDD01005673.1:0-13224 GCA_006871305.1 Vachellia collinsii | reverse complement strand
TTAGTCCCTTACTTCTATTTTCATATATTTCATGGGATGTTAAGAAAGATTGCGCCAAATTTGTTTAAATTGATCAATTTATTTTATTTCTTTAATCTAATTAAGTAATTCTTGTATCCAAGAGAGGAGGAGAGGGTAATTGATAATAAAATGGATAAGTTAATTGCATAAAGGGAAGTTTGAGTGAGAGAAGGTTGAGAATGAGAGGAAGTTTAATAAGCTTGTGTTGTGTGACTTGTGAATTTAAGCTTTGAGACTTTAAGTATTTATTATTATCAATATAATTATTTAGAAAATTAGATCAAATTTTTTATATTTTTGAGTGAGAAAATTGAATTAGTGTTTAAAACTTGTGTTAAAAAAAAGTCACACGGGGCCTCAAGCCCGCTGGCCTTCCTTTTACGGGTCAGGTTTTAAAAATAAATGAAAATTAAGTATTCTGATTTAAACGGGTCGGCTCGCTTAGATTCAAGCCTGTGGAGAGTCGGCCTTGTATGGCCGAGCAGGTCTGAATTCCCGATTCTATTAGTGTTATTGAGCTATAATGTCTCCAACACATATTTTGTTCTTATACTTATAAATACCAAATAAAATTTATATATCCGTTGAAAACTTATTTACATCTCCATTTCTAATACCTTAAAAAATTCATTTATGTTTATTAAAAACTAGTAAATGCACAGTCACTCTGCTAATGTTGAACTAAACTGCTCCCTCCATCAATTAAGCTCATTATTTTTTTCATTCCCCTATTGTTGTTCTTTTATTGCTTTGCTGGCACAATGGCAGAAATAAATTTGTGAAATCAATTTTAAAAAATTTGTGAAATTCTATATTTTGTTGGTAAAATCAGACGGTAGAGGAATACCTCCTTTTCCCTTCTTCCCCCCCCCCTTTATTGTAGTGTTAAAATATTCATATTACAATTGTGATTTTAATTAATTATTTTTTATAATTCAACATTATAATAGTAATTCTATAAAACATCTAATTTAAATGGTTTAAGTGTTAATCTAATGGTTATAAAAAGAGAAGAGGATAAAACAAGATGAGAATGGAAAATAAGAAGTTGCCCTCTCAAAATTAAGTTTCTACAATAACTTGTTAAAGGAAAACGCTTCTTTGTCCGGAAGATTAATCCCATGACTTGCCTGCGACGCGCTTATCCAACGTGCGTTGGGCTGGACATTACCGTGCCATTAATCTCTCGCCCGTTTTTGATGCAATTGGAACCTAGCAAAGCGTCAAATAGCTCTTCAGCGGTTCAGCCCCGAGAAAAACAAAAGATGGATTAATGGATTAGGTTGACTCCTAATTATTTGTATATTCCTATTAAAATATAATTTAATGAATACAAGTGTATAATTCTTTACCAACAACAACGACGACAAAAATATATTCAATTATATAACATTATCAAGATCATCTGAATATACGTTTTCTTATTCAAGTAATTTCATTCCTTCATGCGTTGAGAAATGAAAAGATGTACAGTGGTCGAATATTCCCTGTCCAATATTCCGCTGTAGTGATATTTGAACGAGTTTATATATATATTTAAATTTTAGATAGTCTAAATTTAAAGTTTAATCGTTAATTTAAAATAACAAATTTAATTCTGAAAAAGTGACTCTTACATATCATTTTTATTTACATCCATATCTATATACATACTCTATTGCTTAATGAAGTTTTATCTATTGAAATTTAGGATGATGATCTATGTTTAAGTAAGGAGCGCGGGGATCATTCCATTGGGCGGAACCAGCCAAAAGAAAAGGAGCTAAGGTACTGTTGTTCAACGACAACGAGCATGGGACAGTAGTTGGTTTTTTTTCCCTACAGTATTTGAAAGAAGGAAGAGTATAATTTGTGGCGGTAGGAAATCTATTACGCTGGGCGATGAGAACAAGGTGTTATGCCCCATCATCGCCCTTCATGCCGTGACGCTCTGCTTCACACATTGTACCCTCCATTTCCATTTGTTTTCTTGAGAAAGGTCTCATGTCTTTGCATTCAATAGCCCTAGAAATAACACCGGCAATCAACTCCACTGGTAGCTCTGCTTTATTCAGAAAATGCCACCGCTGGAATTGTGCTGCTCAGAGGAACAATCTTGCCCTCCGATTTTGTTCAAATTTAACTGCGATACCGCCTCCTTCAATGGTGGCGGCTTGTTTCTCGAACCCACGGTTCCTGATTCCTTTACCCGTTTGATTTCGTCTAGAATTCCTTCCGTTACTGCCTCCTGTTCGGTTTCTTCTTCATACCACTACCCGCAACCTGTTGTTTTTGGAGGCTTCCGGAGGCCGAGAAGGACCGCGACTACGGTTAGTGGTTGGTTTTTGTCGGCGAGCTTGAGAGGGGGTCAATTTGTTGGGGACCCCAAGGTAGATGCGGTGCAAGATGGAGACGAGAGCTCCGAGAAGGATGCTTCGTGTGTCAACACAATTGCTGAGCAAGGAAAGTCGCAAAAGGTTAGGGTGGGGGGTGGCGGTGCTATGAACACCACCAAACATCTATGGGCTGGTGCTATAGCTGCCATGGTTTCAAGGTATATCCCTTTTTTTTTTTTTTGCTTAGTTATATCATTTTGTTTTTGCAGTGCTCTAATGCTGTTATCTTAAAAGTGGGCTTGGGCCATACCACTACGTTTGTTTTTCCCTCTGCGTTGTTTCAAACTTGTTGATTTCCTTACAATGATTTTTTTTCTCTTCTGCTCTTGTTTCTCACACATTGCTCCAACTTTTCTGTGGCGCAGCCCTTTAGAAGGATATATCACCCTTTACAAGTGCAAAGCAGCTTTATTTAAAGAAATTGATCTATGTATATTGATGCCGTAAAATGAATAAAATGATTGGTGTAGACGAACCAATTCATGTCACGGAGGGCTTTTGCTTTTAGTGACACGTATGGATCAATGATCTTCACATGCTATTGTTTCCTCTGCATGACTGATGATGTTATAACAATATCTTTCGGCATTATACATGGTTTAATACCATAGCTTTTGACTCGAATTTGGATCTAAGGTGGGAACAATGATGAAATAGGAACAACTTCACCTACATAATTCGTAGCAGATGCCAATGAAGTATACCTTTTTTACAAACAATAATGTGATGAACTTCTTCCCACTGTCATGTGTAGTGAATTTCAGTTAGTGCCAACAGATGCTTTGCATTTTCAAAATTACCTTTGTTTAACCCTTTTTTTTTCCAATCTTTGTTTAACCTATTTGAATGCCTACATTTTGCATAACTTTTTTCCCTTTTATAACAATGCATTTGCCTTTATCAGAACTTGTGTCGCCCCACTTGAAAGGCTTAAGCTGGAATACATAGTTCGTGGTGAACAGAAGAATATTCTTGAGCTTATTAAAACAATCGCAGCTTCTCAAGGATTGAGAGGCTTTTGGAAGGGAAACCTTATTAATATTCTCCGAACAGCTCCATTTAAAGCGGTTAATTTTTGTGCTTATGATACATACAGAAAGCAGTTACTCAGATTGTCAGGAAATGAGGAAACTACCAATTTTGAGAGGTTTATTGCAGGTGCTGCAGCTGGAATCACTGCTACCATTATTTGCCTACCACTTGACACTGTATGTGGAAATCTTAAAATATGATCTTCCTTTTCTCTTCTAATGCCTCAACCAAAGCTATAGACCCATATGTCCATTATGCTTTGATATTGATAAATCTGGGAATTCTTTGTTGATGATTTGCCCAACCATTTGACTTGCTGTTATTGCAAATTTGTGGTACTGATCTGTTTCTGTGGTTGGAACAGATCAGCAACTTTCAACGTATCCAATATCCATCTGGTCTCTAGGTCTAGGTTTGAATGATTGTTGAAATAATTAAGTGATTATAACATTTCCTGGTTAAGTGAACATGGTTACTTTATTTAAAAGATGAATGGTGCTTGTCAACTATATGTACCAGTCAGGTCTGAATGCTACCATTAAGAGAGCTGATTTGAGCATGCTTTGGCTAATGAAACATGTTAACTTTTATCACCGGTTCCATTTGCATGCAGGATTCAATTGTAGAGTATGATAAATCACCTTGTGTCAAACACTTAATCCTTTTTTTTTTTTTTTTGGGGTGAATGAAACACTTATTCTTTACATCGTGGATAGGAAGAAGGCTTAAACCCTTAAAGTTCCTATTTGAAAATAAGAAATCTTTAAAATTTTTGATTGTAAAAAGTTTCCTGGCAATACCTTCATAGAGTAGTGTGATTGGCATAAACGCATATAATGTGTGCATTTTTTATTCTAGCATGGAAAAAATGGCACATCATCGTTTCTGTTTGTTTGCTTCAACCTTGTTGTGATCTCCCAATACAAGTAAAGTATGTCTTCTGGGGAATCAAATTGTATGCATTTAATTATCTTGCAATGTATAATTACTAGCAAGTCTGAACTATGTAGTGTCTTTTAGATTCGAACCAAGATAGTGGCACCAGGTGGGGAAGCCTTGGGTGGTGTAATTGGAGCTTTCCGCTACATGATTCACACGGAAGGGTTCTTTTCTCTTTACAAGGGCTTAGTGCCCTCGATTATAAGTATGGCTCCTTCTGGAGCAGTTTTTTATGGAGTATATGATATACTGAAGTCTGCATATCTGCATTCGCCTGAAGGAATGAAAAGAATCCAGAACATGCATAAACAGGGGCAGGAATTGAATGCCTTTGACCAGCTTGAGTTGGGGCCAGTAAGGACACTACTGTATGGGGCTATTGCTGGGGCTTGTGCTGAGGCTGCTACCTACCCCTTTGAAGTGGTAAGGAGGCAGCTTCAAATGCAAGTCCAATCCACAAAATTAAGTTCATTAGCAACTTGTATCAAGATTGTTGAGCGAGGAGGCATTGCAGCTCTCTATGCTGGACTTATTCCCAGCTTATTACAGGCATGCATATCTTAACTTCTGGATCTCTCCATTTTTTCTTTCATTGGTCTTCATAAATTTAGTTGTCTGAACACTTGATTAATACTTGAAAGAATTGATCATGCACCAGGGTCCAGTTCATTTATGCAAGATTATTCGCTGGACTATAAGTTCAGTTCTCTATTGTGGATAATTTAGATTTTGGTTATTTCATCATGATGTTTCTAACGATTCTCATTCTAGATTAGTCACGATGTTATGTAGTGATCACAAGATGGCCATGCTTCTATTTGACTTCTTTCTTGTGATATGGATAGTTTTTTATTATTTCCTTTTAGGACATCTTATCCTGCAGTATCCCATGAACTGAAATGACAGGTTGGTGATAGTAAGTTGTGTCATTGTAAGCTATACCCTGAAAAGGCAATTCTATTGCATGCACATGTATTCTTTCTTTTTGATAGTGCTTTCTAAACATGAGGTTTAATAAACTTCTCATTCTGATTGTGTCATTTGCAGGTACTTCCTTCAGCTTCAATAAGTTATTTTGTCTATGAGTTCATGAAGATAGTTCTCAAAGTGGAGTAGGCAATAAGTAGATTCTCAGATATGTGTATCATGCGAAGATTTAGAACGAGTTATAGACGTACGCCCGGCCAACTGATCACTTTATTTGCATGTATTACCAACAAAAAGGAAAATTTTTGTACTGATTCAAACAGTCAACCTACCCAGGCTTAAGGTCTGCAGATATAAATGTTGAGTCTCTGCCAGAAGCTGAATTCATTTTTCTTCCATCTTCTCAGTTTTGTTTGCATGTGTTATCTAGCTATATGCCCTTAATGGAGCGAAACGGAAGCAAAATGGAATAAAAAAATGATTTTGTAGATGAAAAATGTTCTTTATATTCTTGAACAAATAATAAAAAATACAGTTACTTTTAAGTAATAATAATATATAATAGAGATAGAAAAAGTGTTCGTTGTCTATAATTGTAACCTAACAACCCCTGAGAAACACTATGGTTTTCTCGTCTAAGAAATGCAGTTATTTTGGCCAGTGTTGTGTTAATCTCTTAATTAGCTTTATGATGCATCAGCAACTACTGCAAATAGTTAATATAACTCTGCTTCTAGGACGATGTAATGTGAAAACTCAAAATCTTTCTTTATCTTTCCTTGCGAGAATATATATATATATATATATATGGTACAAATGGGTGATCGTTGCCTTGTATCTATAGGATCATCCATGATAAGAAAATGCCGTTTTAAGGTTAAAAGAAGGAAATCCGGAAAGAAATTCATTCTTAGATGTTGCTTATTGTAGAAGAAACTCAAAATACTGCTCCTTCGAGTCCGTTTTATTTTTTTATTTGGAGTTATCTTGGTCTTATACATAAAAAATAACAACCTATCATTTACATTTCTTATTAAAAAATTATATTGTCATTAAAAGAGGTATTTATTAATGAGATTAATTATTAAACGAAGGTATTTCTATATAAAAAAATTATATTTTTAGCATATATGTTCATTTAAGTAAATTCAACTATTTTTTTACATTTTTAAAAATTAGTCATTTGTCTCTTGTAAAAGAGACGAGGGAGCGAGTTTTTTGTTTTTTGGACTAGCATCAGTAGTTTTTTGTTTTTTGGACTAGCATCTTGTTAAAAGAGACGAAGGTACTGAATAATGGGTAGATGCGGGATGAAATGTGGGGGATGGCAGCTGTCTGCTTTTCTCTCGACGGTGGAGCAAGGACCGACAAGTGCTCGTGGACAGGGGAACGGTGGTGGTTGCCTCTCCCCTCCAACTCCCCTCCCACCTCATTTAAGGGGTTTCTTGGACGAAATTGTTAGGTTCACTGATTAAGAACATGATGCTGATATTTGCTGCCATCCAAAGGTACTCCTATGTTATTTATTTATTTGATCAACACGCGAAAGGCATATCATGCACATTCCAAATGAGAGCTTGAACATCCATCCATGGCGTAGTTTAATTTGGTTTTCAAACACTACTTTCTATCTTCACGCATTTCCTTTTTCCCTTCATCAAATTGGAAGCTGTCTTCCATTTTTAACATGAGAGTTACTTCACTTTGCTAAAACAATCAATGAAACTAAATACATTATTTTAAAATATTTAAATTTATTATGTTTCTTTAAATTGATCTGCTTAACTAACATATAATTCAATGATACATATGAATAAATAATTTTAGAAGAAATACACATAATTTTTTTTAGATAGTTAGGAGGCATTTAAAAGAAATTAAAAAGTTTGGGATTTTCAGGAATAGTTAGTGCAAGTGTATACAACCTTGAAGATTTGGTAGTAATAAGCATAATTATAATTATAAAATAAAGAAGATTGAGCAAAAGGTTTTCTTAGTCAAAGCCACTAAAATTAATGTCCAGCTGTCGCCACATGGGAGAACGGGGCGAGGGCGCCAGCTTCTTAATTATAAATTTGTAATTTCAAAAAGCATTGGCCCAACCACAGCATCACAATCACACGGCTTCATTGTATCCGCCCTTTTCGCTCCGAACAACTTCCCTCCCTGCTGTTTTTCTTCTGCTACGGGGCCTGCATCATCACATTCACTTGGTGCTTGTTCACTAGCGCTATGTCGCCGTTCGCCCACGGGTCCTCCGAAGATGACGCCGTCTGCTCATGCTGTCTCGATGCGAATAATGATTCTCACAATCATGAAAGTATATCTCTTTATGTGAATTGCAGCCGTTGTGGAAAATCTGGTTCTTCTCCGTCGTCGTCATCGTCGTCGGGCTCATCGGACTTTTTTAGTCATCTTACATTGAAGGAGTGGGAGAAGCTCAGGAGAATTCTTGTTGCGTCGGCTAAGGGCTTCACGATTGGAGCTGGTCTCAAGGGTGGTCTTGCTCTTTTCTCGATATTAGCTCGACTGAAACAAAGAAGGCCACTAACTTCTCTGAGGTACTACTTGTGGAATTTAAGATACTCGAATATCGGTTTGCAGAATTCGGGCGGCATGTCCATTAACCGTTCCATTCTCTCATTTTCACATTCCCTGATTTAGGAAGGAGGCTATGAAAACAAACAGTGAAGCAATTGTTACAGCTGTAAAAGAATCATTGAGTTACGGTCTTTTTCTTGGAACCTTTGCTGGAACATTCGTGTCCATGGATGAGCTTATCGGCGCTTTGGGTGGTCACCGCAGGCATGTTCTCTTGTGGATAATCAATTTTGTTTAGTGGTTAGCATTTAGGTTTTATGGGCTTATCAAGTGGCGTGAGAGAGATTTTGATTCGTATTGTTCCTCCTAGCTCAGGACAGCGAGATGGAGAGCTTTGTTGGCAGGGGCGATTGCTGGTCCATCCATTCTTCTGACTGGCTTTAAAACACAGCACACAAGCTTGGCCGTTTACATACTTATGCGAGCTGCTGTCTTGGCATCTCGATGTGGGATTAAGAGCAAAAGATTTGGAAGATTTTGTAAACCTCTCACATGGAAGCACGGTGACATTTTCCTTATGTGTCTCTCCTCGTCACAAATATTGTATGTGCTCCTTTTATTGGGAGAAGTTTAATATATTAGCGGCTGTGCATGTGTACTTCATCATTTGCTCTTTTTTTCTGTCTGACGAGTAGTCTTATATTTCATTGGACGAGCTGATAGTCGAAAATTGATGCTTGATCACAAATGTTATGTGCGATTCACTTATCATCTGTGATTCTTCATTATAAAATTACTAATATATACTTTGTTAAAAATAAAATCAAGTCCAGTCGGGTAAAATGCTTTAATGAGATGTCAAGTGACTGAGCTAGTCAGCTAGTTTATCACCTGGATCTTTAATCGTGGCTGTGTTCCAACTTTGCATCACATAAATGATTTTTTTATCTATTTTTCAGGACTATAGGCATATTAAAAATGTGCTTGTGAGATTGCCTTAATTTGATTTCGTAGAAGTCTTAACTACCACTTATGTTCATGTAAATAAAGATGTCTGTCCTTTATCTATGGTTGAGAATGTGATTTCATCCACATGGGTGCTCCCTTGATAGTTTTTTCTGGGCAAATGTCAATCGGGAAGGACTTTATTTTCCACCCTAATGCACCTCTATTTTTCAAAGCATTTTTGTACAAAAACAGAAGCTGGAAAATATTTTGGCAACTGGTTGTAGGTCTGCTTACATATTAAAACAAGAGAGTTTGCCTTCTTCGTACAAGTCATTTCTCAATAAGCACGGTGGAAAGGATCTTGTTATCTTAGAAGGTGTAAAAGATATTGCAAGTGGCATGCCTTTTACCGATTTGGAAGCAATACAAAGATACTACAAGGCCCAGGGTGTCGATGTGCAACTTGATCCAAATATGGAAGTTCCTTGCTCGGTATGGGAATTACTCTTATCCATTTCTTTATTTCTCGATAGCTGTTTGTAGGCCAGGGGTTGGGGGACAATGTAAAAGTTAGAACATAGTTAACACATGTGCCGTGTTTAATATTTACTATCAAAACTAGAAGCTGGAAATCATTTGGTTCTGTATGTAGATGCCGAATTTAGCGTGGAAGTTGGAAATATCAGTATTTCCTGCATTCACAGTAATTAACGTTCATCTTATATAATGAGAAAAACATCAACTCTTCATCATGATCAGGTTTATTGGAGTCAAAACTCCTATGTTAACTGTTAGGTATTTGATAAGGAATTACATTCATGCTAAATGACTTTAAGTTGGTTATTTTTTATGCGCTCTCTTTCGTAGAAACATTTTATTTTTCTAGGGTGCAGTATTCTTGTTTTACATTGACCAATGCCTTGCAGATTATTCATGAAAATCAGTCATGTGCTGGGCATTCTCTCTCTTTTCTCGTTGAAGCTTACAAGAGAGCATTATCTGTTTATCTTCCAGTTTATCTGATCCCAGCACTATTAGTTCACAGACAAGGACTTATAAAAAGGTGATCAATAATCTAACATACTCCTTTGATCCTATTTATAAGGTAGAAATAAGAAAATTTTTGATCCTATTTATAAATTACATTATTAAATTTTTCATATAAATATACTATTTTTCCCATAATTTATTAGTGTGTTGACTTTGTTCTCCTAAGGTATAATATATATTAAATATGGATGGACTTAAAAAATTGTTGGATTTCAAGGCAAGAGTTAATGGAGTTTTTTTTTTTTTTTTGCCTGTGTGAAACATATTGGAAGTAATATATAAATAAAATGAGAGAAGTATATACACTTTCTCCTTTGCAAATATTAAGACTGAGCCTCTGTTTTATATGGATAGAATTCCTCTGAACGCAAGAATTCCCAAGATGCTTGCAGTCCTTCAGCAGTGTGGAAGGACTGCATTTGTATGATGCTTTGGTCTGTAATTAATTAGGGCATCATACGTGAAATGACAATTTTTGGCCTTATTATTCATCATCACCATTCTTATTATCCTATATGCAGGCCTAATACGATATTAGCCAAGGGTCTTTTTGGCACGGCAAGATCTAGCTTATTTCTGTCTGTTTATTGCTCATCCGCCTGGTCAGCATCTCTTTACCTACTCAGTGCCCATTACCCTGTCCCTGGTTGTCTTATTGCTAATTTGGCAGTTGTTTTGAACTTGGTGTTCTTTATCTGTTCAAAATTTCCAACTATGCTGGTATTCTATGCTGTCCGTATAACGTATATTGACAAAAACTGCAAACCAACATTTCAATCGTGTGATTAAATTTAAAAGTTTACTAGAATCGAGTAAAGCAGGTATAAAATGTCTGCAATTCTTCTAACCATTTTGATGATTTCAATCTTGCATATCTAAATATACACGTTAGTTAACCCCCCCCCCCACATGCTTCCATCAAAATAATTATTTTGATAATTTTCAACCTGAAACCAAATATGCTCATAATTATACAGTGCTAAATTATAAGAGAAACCATTTATCATATTTTTATAAAAAAATTGATTTGATGGTAAAGAAGGACCAACGCCACCAATATCTCTCTTTATTGCGAAACCTTGGCTTAAGGAGAGAATACTTGCATTGTGAGAGAACATAAGAAATGCATGGTCCACTTTTAAGTACTTGCTATCAACTGGCTCTGTAATTATCAACTTTATGACAAGACATCTGTTGCAACTATCATATGTATGATATGGATGCCTTCATTGTTCATCAGGATGTGGACGTGCTTGCTTTTCAGAATCTTCAGAAGATGCAACATTCCGATGGTGGCCATGGGAACGGTAGGTTGCCTTACTGTGTCTTTATATTTTTATCTGTTTGGCTAGCGTATTTTAAGTTGTATGATCTGCTTGAAGTACTGCTGTTGAAATCATGTTGGCGAAATAAAAAGGTTTCTCTCTTGCATTGTCGATTATTACAAAAAGTTACATTTTTGCTGCAGTTCCCTACTGGCCTTGCATTGGGAATTGAGAAGAAGAGCAGGCGAATGGAGATTTCATTATACTGCTTTGCGCGAGCAATTGAGAGCTTTTTCGCTTGCTTGGAGGAAGTAGGGTATTTGCCGCAGTCAATTAAGATATGGAGAGGTGATATTATGGTTTTCAGCATGTCAACAGCCATCATAATGCACTGCTACGCACAAGAGAGGGAAGTATTTAGATCCAAATATTTGAATGTCCTTGACTGGGTATTCGGTGTACCTCCTCCGCCATGTGAAATCCCACGCTGTAAAGGTAGATAGAACAACCAATTGGTTACCCTGAAGGCAATTTTATCTGCCACATGCTGCTGAAATCCGAGTGAAAACGATGCTCCACTTCGGGACAACGAGGATAGCATCTAACTCACAATCAAGTATCAATCCTGCGATGAATAAGAACTAGCATTTTCACCCGAGTACTTGTGGCTTCCAAGGAAAGTGCGTAGTTTTTCTTCCATTCGTGGATGCAGGACTGCGTGTTCTCTTGGTTTATTTATGTCATCCGAGTCCTTATTCTGGTGAGTGCAAACCAAATTTTGAAAATATAGCTATGGTGTGGTGGGCAGCAAGCTAGTGTGGTTCTATTTATAATACTGACAAAATTTGGGGAAACAATATATGCTATTTTCCTCAATGCTCCATGTAAACTCTGGGTGAGATTTAAACAAAGGAAAAAAATATAATAATAAAACGATAGTAGTTTGCATGGTGCGCATCCTTGTCAGTGTTTTCACAATTTGAGCTTTTTTCTTGATAGATGAGGCTAAATTGCTCTCACCATCAAAGCCAAAAGGCTCAGTGGCATGATTGAGCATTTTTATAATCTGAAAAAGTCGTCATAAAATTTAACGGCTAGGCAGAAAGCAAAACCATTTAATAAGTATGTGATAGAAGTTTTATCTCAACTTACGTAAAAGTGCTTTTTAAGTCATTGCCAAACAAATTTTAAATCCAAGTATCTCGTTTGATAAGTTGATGAGCCATTATAAGAACAAACTTACAATATCCTGAAAGCCCAACTCTGAGGATCCCTCCGATTTTATTCATACGTGTATTTACATTTATGGCACCGATTGAAAAATACGTGTATATACATTTATGGCACCTATTGAAATAAATTAGCATTTCGTCCTAAAGAAAGAAGCATGCTTGAAATGCCCTCAGGGAAGAAGAGTGATGGTGGATTTTTGGGCTATAAATCCGTAGACTTTTCCTCATCCCATTAAAGTCTGACTGATCTGGCCCGTTTAACCAAAAAAAAAAAAAATATTTATGCTTTTAACCAAGAACTGTTTACTGTATTTAAATAGGTTAGACTGTTAAAAACCTGGCCTATAAACCTATCTGCTTATGTACATACCAAAAATAGATTTATAAATCATATATATAAAAATATATGTTTATACACGCAAATGGCAGTAATTTGAATTGGTTTTATTAATTTATTTTAATACTTTATTTTTTATATTAATTCACTACTGTCACTTCCTCTTCGAAGTTACATGTGTGTATAAATATAATATATTTTTATCAAAATATAATTTTTACTAAAATATTAAAAATATCTCCTGGCCTGGTAGAGGCCCACATCTTAACCATTAGGACACTTGCATGAGGAACACGTGTATACCTTAAGTGTCTATATATATATATAATATCAATACGATTCATTTTCATTTTCTCCACCTTTATTCTTTTTATTCACACCCATGACTTACAATTGGACTTTGTAAATCAGGCTTAGATTCCACCATTGACACGCCTCTGGGCCTAGAGAAAGAATCACTTAGGCCGTTTTTATTTCCTTTTTTGGTGAACTTGAGAATTCCCACCTTAGGAGGGTAAGCTTTCAATTAGTACCCGACAATTATCTCAAACATGATT
>QFDD01005672.1:0-13938 GCA_006871305.1 Vachellia collinsii | reverse complement strand
TGAGTATTGAAATAGGTACGCTTAAATGGTGTCGCCACCTTCATTGGTATTGTTGGACTAACTGTGGCTGCTGTTGTTCTGGTTGTGCTACTGGTCAGGTAATTTGGCTGTTGACTTCTGGTGTTACGAGCTTTTTGTCATTCAGTAATAGTTTTTATCATCTGAAATGCTTTAACTTGTGAACAGATATTTTACTGGGCACACTGAGAACTCAGATGGAAGCTCTCAGTTTAAGGCGGGCCATACAAAACTTGGTACTGCTATTAATGGAGCAATTAAGATAGTCACAGTTGCCGTATGTATACTTATTTCAATTGGATTTTCATGTTTATGAGGAATGTCCATTTTCTTGAGTCCATTTTCAGAGTTGTGGGGTTTGAAATGAGTAGTTATTTAGTAATATTGACTCATCGTATTTTATTGTGTAGGTTACCATTGTAGTGGTTGCAGTGCCTGAAGGGCTTCCTTTGGCAGTTACCTTAACGTAAGTAGGCCAGTGTTGGTTAGAATTTTAAATTTTATTTCGTTTTTCTAATTGTTACAAGGTTTCCAGAGTTTACTTACTTCTAGTCATCTTTGGTGCTAGTTCTTGTGATTCCATCTTGGATAAAACAATTAATCGATATCATAAGGGGTCAAACCTGCAATAGAGCAACGTGCTTTACTATCCTATATGCTCTTTATGCAGCTTCAGATTTTTCTTATTTATTTATTTTATTTATGCTTTTAGCATTATCTATGCTACAGCAACAAGAAGAATTATCATCCCATTTAGTATAGTCGGCTACATGGATTCCAAAACACCTTTATTTTCTAGTATTATCCATTCTAATATATTTTTAAGATGGTCTTATTCCAGTTCCATATTATGTAGTTTGCAAACTTTGCTTATCATTCTGCTAACTTTGTTCTTCATCGATTATATTATAGACTTGCCTACTCAATGAGAAAAATGATGGCAGATAAAGCTTTGGTATGGCAATTTATGCTTTGATTTTGATTGAATTTTTGTACATCAAAATGAAGAAATCATTTTAATGTAGCTGAACGAATGACAGGTAAGGAGGCTTTCAGCTTGTGAGACAATGGGTTCTGCCACAACCATTTGCAGTGATAAGACTGGAACGCTGACTTTGAATGAGGTTAGTTGTAATGCGGCATGTTACCTTCTGATATAGTTTTGTATTTTTTGTTGTAACTATTTCTTGGACACTTGTCGTTGACAGTGTTTTAACTTTACTGTGGCTTCTAGTGTACTAGCTTATGCAAAGTAAACAGCCTTTTAACTTCTGAGATGATTGAGTTCAAAATTTTGATTAAATCTACCTAGCTGGTGAGGAATGTGGAGATGAACTAATTGCAAGTCGGTACTGTTTAACTTGGGGAATGTTGTTTTTGAAGAAGGATGTGTTATTGAAGATGGTAGTGTGTCCAGCAGTTTCTAATATTTCCCTCTGTGAATTTAATAAACATCATTTATTGACAGATGACTGTGACAGAAGCTTACATCGGGGGGAAGAAGAATGATCCTCCTCACAGCAAATCTGAGCTCTCTGATATGTACTGCTCTTTACTTTTTGAAGGTGTTGCACAAAACACCAATGGCAGTGTTTATGTACCTGAGGTATACTAGGAGTGATTTTTCCTATTTTCACAATTATAACATGGGAGCTGGAAGTTTGGTATTGCAACTACTGAGTTTTTTGTTCTTCACAGGGTGGTAGCAAAGTTGAGGTCTGTGGATCACCGACAGAAAAGGCAATTTTGAACTGGGGATATCAGGTTTGTTTTGAAGCTTTTAGGCTCACATATGCTTTTGATCCTTGTATACTTCCGCTAGTTTTCCAATTTGGCCCCCCTGATCTCATGACAGTCATCCTAAATTTTAAAATAGTCCAGTCTTTCCCATTTGTTAAAATTTAAATGCAAGTTTTACAGTTGTTGTCTTGAACGCCAAATATTAGTCTGAGTTAAGGGCATCAATGACATAAATAATGTTGAAGTCAACAAATTATGAGTTTGATATTAAATTTTTATGGACGATTATAAGATAGAGGAGCAATACTGGGTCTTTTTAAAATATAGGATAAACAAATTGTCATTTTTTTAAACAAGGTGAATTAAAATTCAAACTTTTATGAAACTTGAGGGGCTTAACATGTCAGCAAAACTTGTTAACTCTCATATTTTCTCTTGGTAATTGGAATTGTCATTGTCATTAATGTATTTACAACTTGTTATGATCTTTATGTAAATCTCAGCTGGGGATGGATTTTGAGGCTGTCAGATCAGAGTCATCAATTATACACGTTTTTCCATTCAATTCAGAGAAAAAACGTGGGGGAGTCGCAGTGAAGATGGTAATGTCCTTTTTTTTGCCCATTTTTGTTTACATATCATGTTGGACGATAAATCATATATTTTATACCATGTCATTTACTTAAGTAATATTTTCTCATTTGATAGTTGAGAGTTGAGATATAATGGTGCTTCTTCCTTGTCTTCTTTCAAGTTGAAATCTGTTTTGGTCCTGTACAAGGTAGTCAAAGGTGAAAGGTGCCATTTTTGTAAAATGCCTTAGGTGAGAGGTGCTAGAATGGTGCTTGCCCAAATGAATTAGGATTCTTTGATAACAAAATACGACATATAGACAAAAAATACTTAAAACACAAATCGAAGTAAACCTTCACATCAATGTTGAAAAATTATGACATATGAACAAAGACTGAATAAATGCAGCCATGTCAATCATATGCTATTAGCAAAAGGAAGAAGTGAAAACCATACTAGAGGTGCTTGAACTTTTTCTCAATTTTTAATTTGGCACGTGTGTATTTTTCTCTTAATTAAATCTCTTAATTTTAATATTTTAACACAATTAACCCCAGTAACTTTAATCTGCTAGCATCGTTAGCCCCTGTACAAGAATTAACAGTTTTAACAAAGCAAAATTAAAGATTTAATGAAGAGGAAAAAACACATAGGTGTCAAATTAAAAATTTGAGGAAAGTATATGTATCTCTAGTATGGTTTTCCCAGGAAAAATACACAGGTCAAGTTCTAAAAATTGTTTGAAGACAGAACAGCCAAAAAATAAAGATTGCAGGGAAGTTGAATGAGATCCAGGTGCAATCGCATGTTGAATGAGGGCTGCAAACCCAAGTTGAATGAGGGCTATTGGGAGATTTATGCACTAATTTTTTGAAGTATAAGATAGGCAGAAGGTTGTGTCCTCTTATGGCTTTACTGTCTTGAAAATTTGTTACTGATGATTTAACTGTGCTCTGCAGCCTGACTCTGAAGTTCATATACATTGGAAAGGTGCTGCTGAGATAGTACTGGCCTGTTGTACAGCATATTTGGATGCAAAGAACCAGTTAGTAAAGATGGATGAAGAGAAGGTTTGAGAAAGTAGCTTTATATTTAGCTGTCAAAATGAATTTTGACAAAATTTGTTCTTTTGTTCCATTTTTAAAAAGAGGTCTAAGGGAAAGTTTGGTGGTTTGCAGATGACATATTTTAGAAAAGCTATTGAAGACATGGCTGTTGACAGTCTTCGCTGTATTGCCATTGCATATAGATCTTGTGAAATAGATAAAGTTCCAACTAGTGAAGAAGATCTTGCCCGCTGGTCTTTACCTGAGGATGATCTTGTTTTATTGGCCATTGTTGGACTGAAGGTAATTAATAACTAATAGCTGTCTTATATCCTGATTGTTAATGTTGCCTTATCTCATATTATGCTCACTTGGAAGCTAAAGCTTCCTATAGTGTTGCATACACTCCCCCAAGTGGGAAATTTATTTGTTTGACGTATTTTTATTTACTGTCTCTTTCTACTGTGCCATACTTCATTGCTTCGCTATGTGGTATTTATCTATAAGGTGTTTCCTAATTAAAGGGTTGTGTTTCTTTAGACATTTTTGGATTTGTTGAAAGTTAAAAATCTATAACTTGGTGGCATGTTTCACTTGAAATATGTTTCCACATGTTAACTTCTATCATTTTGTATGTTGTTATTTTTCTCATTCATGCATGGAATTGCAGGATCCTTGTCGATCTGGTGTCAAGGAAGCAGTGCAACTTTGCCAAAAAGCTGGGGTGAAGGTATTAATTTTATGCTGTGATCATGAAAGCATGCCATGTAAATATTTGGTTGTGAAGCATGTTCTATTGAACATGATTTAAATACAGTTGGAATTTGAGATAATATTGTTCTCTTCATGGAAGCATGGAACTAGTAGTTTGCTAGACTCTAAACAATTATTTGCACAAAATGAGTAGTTGTTTATGACAAAAATGGTATTTAGCATTCCTTCATTGATAAAACAATGTCATCTAAAAATAAGTTGAATGTGGTGGGTAGGTGTTCGTAATTGTATTTCATTGTACAGCTGAAATTCAGATATATCATTGCAATTCATTGTATAGTTGATAATTCAGACGTGTATTTTGATGGGGACTGACGTAGTAAAGGATGCTTAGGTCTCACATTGAGGAGTATGTGATGCTTTTTGGTGGACTCATGTGTTTTGGTAATCCCACACTAGTGCCTAGCATATTCTGATATATTTGGGAGGGAAGATTGAGATTGAATTAGTTGATATCTGATCCTTGTTAAGATCATTTTTTTTGTGGGTAGAGTTTGAATTCTGATACCCATTTTGGATAGTTGAGTCTAGATATTGGCTTGGTGTTGATTTTATCTTGTCAAGCTTCTTTATGCTAGACCTTTTTGATATTTTGATATAGTATTAACTGTGATTCCTAGGTGCGAATGGTCACTGGTGATAATGTGCAAACTGCAAAAGCAATTGCTCTGGAATGTGGAATACTTGGTTCATCTGCAGATGCCAGGGAGCCAAACATTATTGAAGGCAAAAGATTTCGGGAGTTATCAGACTCAGAGAGAGAGGATATTGCCGAAAGGATATCGGTATTGTCTAACTACTGTGACAGCCTGTATTAACTCCGTACTCTCAGTAATGCCTAATGTGTTCCCTTGGTAATATGTAGGTTATGGGGCGGTCTTCTCCTAATGACAAGCTTTTGCTTGTGCAAGCCTTGAGAAAAAAGGGACATGTTGTTGCTGTAACTGGGGATGGAACTAATGATGCTCCCGCACTGCATGAGGTATGCTTGGCTTTTTGTCATCATTTTTGGGTTTGTCCTTTTGTTGTCGTGAGTCTTGTTACTGGCTATAATGATGGCCTCACTTGTTATATCGTACCAAGTATTGTTAATTCTGTCGGTCATTGTCTATTTTATCCGTGGTTGCGTTCTAGTATTATGCAATCACAACAAGACTTATCCCACCCTTTAAGTGGCCATTACATGGGGTTGGTTATGTGGATTACAAGAATCCAGTATGCTTTATCGATAGTCGACTCTTTTTACTGCCATTAACCAATAGGGTTCTTGATTGATAACTTCCTTGAGTGCCCTTGTTGTCTTAACAAATCCTTAAATGATGCTAAGTATTCATGTTACAACAATAACAAGCCTTATTCCACTAAGTGAGATCAGCTCAAAAATTCATGCAGCCTGGTTTCTAATTTAATTTTTGAGCCTCATGCTTTTGATAAGAGAATTATTCTCATGTTAATTATGTAAAATAGTTTATCTTGTCCTGATTATTCTAGTTTCATGCCTTTTGGTGTTTAGGCTGATATAGGTCTTGCAATGGGTATCCAAGGGACAGAAGTTGCTAAGGAGAGCTCTGATATCATCATTTTGGATGACAATTTTGCTTCAGTTGTGAAGGTCAGTCCTTTTTTGATTAATTTTTTAAAATTTTGAGTTATTTATCTTTCCAATCCTTATGAATGTAATCCTTCTGATATCATCATTTATCTTTGTGAAATGTGGAATTTAAAGTTTCAAATATTAGTATCTCAACTATAGGGGCATTGGCTAGCTGACATTTGATCTTTTGATTAAATATGTGCTGAAGTTGATACTTGAAGCATGACTAGTTATGGCTATTGTCCACAAATCACAGGTTGTTAGATGGGGGCGGTCTGTATATGCAAATATCCAGAAATTTATCCAGTTTCAGCTTACAGTAAATGTAGCAGCTCTTGTAATTAACGTTGTTGCTGCAATTTCTTCTGGTGATGTTCCGCTGAATACAGTACAGGTTTGCTTTATTTACCCTTTTCTCTCTGCTCTTGCTTGCTTGTACTTTTAGGAGATGTTGTAATGCTCCTTTTGCTTTCGATACAGCTTCTCTGGGTGAATCTGATTATGGATACACTTGGAGCACTAGCCTTGGCAACAGAACCGCCAACTGATCACCTAATGGACCGAACTCCTGTGGGCCGAAGGTCTGAATTTTCCAATCATTTTGAGTAGCTAGTAGCCACTTGGGACTTTGATCATAGCAATTGTTTGATGTCTTTATTTCTCTAGTTCTATGCACTGATGCAGAGTCTATCCCGTTTTTTTCAAATTTATTGTAATTAGGCTTTACCTATAGAGGAAATGAAATCAATGGGGGCAAAAATTTAGAGCCCGTAAAACGGGTTTAACCCGCAAGTTGAGGGTGGATTATGCAGCCCGCATTCCCTCATAACCTGTAGGTTATGCGGGCTGGCGGCCTTTTTTTTTTCTTGTTAAAACTAATTTTTTGTGTAAATTTTTTAAAATGTTAAATATTTATGAACCATACAACACATAATTGTATATACTTGTTTCAATCTTTCAATCTTATTGTTATTTATGCATAAAAAATGAATATTTTTTAAGAAGTTTTTAGGATTAAAATATATAAAATTTATTAAATATACTGTAATTGCTAAATAATATATGAAAATTTATTTCGAAAATGTTTTTTCGAGCCAATTAATTTGATGTTAATTATTTTTGTAAATATTTATGTTTATTAAAATTTACAATATATAATAAAAAAATGGCGGGTGGCCCGCCTCAACCCGTAGGCTAAATGGTGTGAGCCTGTTCACCCGCACCTGGGTGGGCTGGGGTTGAAACTTTCCACCTGCCTCTGAAAATAACCAGTAGCCAAGTGCCGTAAAAAACTTCCGTTCAAGGTGTGGCTAAGAGTGCCCAGCCTGATAGTTGAAACTCTTAATTGCATCCAGAAGTTTTAACGTTAGTATTGAGAGTTTAGGCTGATCCTGTTGTTTGTCTTGCCTATCGTATTTTTCTGGCCTCATGTTTATCCATCAGCATTTTTGCCTGCCGGTTCTGACTCTTCAGCTTCACTATTCTTGGACTGGTGTTGTAGGCAATCGTCTCACATATCTGATGTATTAAAATATTTTTAATTTGAAACGCTTTTTCTGTGTTAAATGGGATAGTTAGCATGGGAGGGAATGCATAGGCCTTTATATTGGATGCATAGCCTTATATAGTGCATTTCTGTAATGGGCATCAAGCTATGTGAGCTCTCTTCTCAAAATGAAAGATATGATGCTTTTATTCTTAGATAGTTTTGTGAGATGTGTATGACAGTAATTGAATGATTTTCAGGGAACCTCTCATAACAAATATTATGTGGAGGAATTTGCTCATACAGGTAACCTTTGATTGTCATACACCGCTTTTGTCATCTTAGTTGTAGAATTTTTCTTTTCAACAGCTGACGTTTGGCTACAATAATTTTGAAATTTCTGCCTTGACTATTTCCTGGAGTGTATGCCAGATCATTTACTGTCCTCTATCTGAATCACTAATGCTTTAGCTGGGTTTTTTTCAGGCAATATACCAAATATCTGTTTTGCTTGTACTCAACTTCCGAGGAAGGAGCATACTACGTCTAAATCATAAAGATTTCACCCAATCTCTCAAAGTGAAGAACACTTTAATATTTAATGCATTTGTTTTCTGTCAGGTAAGCCATTTTCTCTATTAATTAATTTTGATATTCTGGTTTTGTTATGGGGAAGGATAGAGTTAATTTCTATACTTTATCGTATAACCAGCAATAGTAGCATAGAAGTTTTGAGATTTCATAATATTGGTGCAACGAGTTTTGTTTCGGACTTTTGACTGAGTGACAACTTTTACTTAGAATTAGACTTTACAATAATGCTTATAGTTTTGGCAAATTAGATACTCATTATTAAATGGAGTATAGCTTTCAGTGGAATCAAAATATAGAAGTCTAAGGCGTTATTCCAATTTGCATTGAAATGAACGTAAATTAAGTATACTTCACAAATTACAGATCTTTAATGAATTCAATGCTCGAAAGCCAGATGAATACAACATCTTCAAGGGAGTCACAAGAAACTACCTCTTCATGGGGATAGTGGGAATAACTCTTGTGCTACAGGTTAGTCTCATCACGTGTTCTCTCTCGTTTCACATTATCAACAAAACATTTCAAGCCACCATAACATTGCGATTATTTTTATTTCTTTTAGATTATCATCGTTGAATTTCTGGGAAAATTCACCAAGACAGTCAGGCTTAATTGGAAGATGTGGATCATTTCCGTGGTCATTGGATTCATCAGGTCAGTCAATTTAGGCTTACCCTATGAAATGCTCAAGAACCTATTTTATAAGATGTTTGAATACAATAAACTTCGAAAATTTATGTCAAGCTCATTTGCTTTTGAGTTTGTAGTTACTACGGATACATTGGCCAAAGGTTTACGTGCTGGCTTAATTAGCCGTTTCATTTGTATGGGTCTGGGCTGTACATGTAGCCAGTGAGTCAAAATAAGTGTATCTAGAAAAATAAGTAGATTGTATCACCCGAAAAAAAAAATAATAATAATAAGGAGATTGGAAATGGTTTGAGGGTTGGGCTTGCCTAATAAACTACTAACTGTATTTTTCCGCCTCCCCTTTCTGAAATTATGGTCCTTTCAGTTGGCCTCTTGCTGCGGCTGGGAAGTTGATACCTTTGCCTGAAACCCCCATTGCTGAGTATTTTACAAGATGTTTCCGGAGTTTCTGGAGCTGTTTCCGGCGATGAGCATTGAGAAAGGAAAGTGATGATCCTCCCTGGAAATTTTGGTGCCATACTACGTACTCATGATCTCCATCACAGGACAGGATAGGGCCGATACAAATAGTTTAACCAACCTAGTTTCATTTCTTTTTCTAGGCCTTTCGATATGTGATTTTTTTCCCCTACAAATTTGGATAAGAAATTTTTCTAGTTTTGAAGTATTTGAGGCTTACGTGTGTATGGAATATAAGCTGGTTCTTTTTTGTTCAGCGTATCACAGGTAGGTTGTTCATATTTCTAATTTTTCTACAGTTTGAAAGGGAAAGAACCTGTAGATGGATGGATCATTCAGTCATGGTTTTTCTATCTTTAACTTGCATATATTCCTGATTTTTTTTTAAAGAAATGTGAATGAATGGAAAGGATCAAGAACAATGCTCCCTCCAGTCCTATTTTCTATGCTTCAAATTTGTTTGGGCATTTAATACATTTTTCTTTTAAATTTATAATTTTTTTTTTTTAGGTATTCATATGAATTGCACATTGGAAGGATGTTTATCAAGGAACGATTAAAATATGTATGACTAAAAAGGATATTTTAAGGCTGCAAATTTGTTGTAAATAATTACTTATTTTGGTTCATAATACAGGCAGCTTTTGAAAGAATAACTTGGTCTAAATATCAGTCATTTACAAAATAAATACCGTTTATTTTCCGTATTATGATTGTGATAAATACTCATTTTCAGTTTTGTCAATTAATGATTATTTAATTCACATTTTTCAACAAGGATAAAAGTGACGATGCTTAATTTATGACATTAAATAATTAATTGTTACTTTTTATTTGCGCGAATTAGATAAAGTGATCTATATTATGGATTAAATAGAGTGATTAATTTTTTTAATAACTACAAATTAATAATTTAACTCTTGTACTATTAATGCACGAGAGCATAATTTGTTTTTGTTTTGATTTCTAAATCAGCTGTTGGCAAGGCAGGCTGGAAATTGACTACTTTCGGTTACAAATATTGTGTAAGCAGAACAATTATGGAATAAAGTTTGGGTTGCAATTTTATTCTCAATTTTGTTGGGATTCCTTTTTTTTGTCCAATTAACCTTTGTTAATTTTTCTCATCATTCCCAAGAAAATATAAGAATTCCGTCAACACAATAATTTTTTTAAAAAAATAATATATATTATAAAATTTATTTGCAAGATCATAACACCCAAACATATAAAGATATGACAAGTAGTAATAACTGCTTCAAGATTCTCGACAGGGAATCAACCCTGGCTTTACAATTTTTGCAGGCACATTGCATACAGCAAAGTCAAACTAATTAAGACATCTTAGTCTTTGTTCAGAAAACAGTCTCTTATCATTCATAGGGTTTCTTCAGCAAAAGCATGAATAAGCAAAGTGGGTCTTGTGGGAGACGTAAGGAGAGATGAAATCAGATTCTGCATTATTATTAGTATTATTGTTTGCTGCTATTTCATGTGAAGGCACAAGTATGTGATTCTTTCCTGAAGCAATTCTCATGGCAACCACATTGGTATAGAAGAGACCAGCAAGTGAAGGCACAAACACATCACTCTCAGAACATATGTTGAAGTCAATCACTTTCTCATATTCACTAATTTCTGGGTTCAGAAATTTTCCACTCTTGTCTTCTGGGATTATGCTTTCCTGTAGTATTGGGCCACGAAAATATATCCACATTAGTTTTTTTTTTTTCAATTGAAGCCTATAATTTAAGGTTATATCAATGACTTTTAAATAAAGGACATCTTTTGACACAAGAATTATGTTTTTATCAGGTTTGAATCATTGAAAATGAACATATCAATGCATATAGTAAAAGGAGACAGTAATTTTGTTCTATGGTTTGACATCAGAGTTGCATGAGCTTAATACATAACTTAAAATGTAGGGAAAATTGTTTTAAAAAAAATCTCCCATTGTAAAATTTATTGACCGGAACTATCTGAAATTTATTTGAGAACTTGTGCAATCTATCTTTAGGGGATGCAACTCTTTGAGCTATGCACAAAATGTATTTGCACATTGCTAAAGGTATATTTTGTGTACAACTAAACAAGAGTTACACCCGCTCAAAGATTTAAGTTTTTAAATACTTTTGGGTAATAAATTTTACAATTGGGTGGGACTTTTAAGCAATTTTTCCTAAAATTTAAGCTCATTTATTATATAATTGGGCATAAAACTATTGTGCTTGACCCAATTCGCCCTTGAACAACAAAGCCCCCATCAAATGGGGTTTGGGGAGAGATAAACATGCACAGTCTTATCCCCGCAAACTAAAAGGTTATTTCTAGTTCCCTTGAACAACAATGGAGAAGAAAAAAAGGAGTTTGAGTGTGGAAGTGGAAGTGGAAGTGATAGAAAAATACCTTAGTATATGTGTTTGGGAAGATATTTTTAAGTGCATCAAGATCAGAATGCCATCTTGGTTGAGTCACATAAACCACAGTCTCTTTACTGAACCCTAGCTTCTTCAGAAACTCACCCACTTCCTCTGCATTATAACAACTCTTTCTTCCTCTTTGACCATTACACGTCTCAGTCTTCAAATCCACTGCTACGAACTTGCCATTTAAGTTCTGGCTCCAAGTTCTGAGCTTTTGAACCATGGAGGCCACAACTTGCTTTACCTCAGGTTGAAGCTGAAGAGATCCAAACATGGCCTTACATGCAACTGGGTTCATCATCAAGTTCTTGTTCTTCTTCTTGTTCTTGTCTGGAGAAGAAGCCATTATTGTTGAGTTGATTAATAAGGAAGAGGGGAAGTTTGATTCAATCCTTAAAGTTCCTCTTGTTTGATAGATTGGCTTTACTATCCTCTCAATGTAGTCTTCTGTGACCGTGTTTGGCACCTTCACAGTTGGTAGGTTTCCATTGGATGCTTGTGGAGGCTGGGTCATTGTCACCTTCACTATCCCATTTAAGCTGTCCAAGAATTTCTTAACGTCATAGATATCTCCAAAGTTCCTAAATTTTTAATTCAGAATCAGTAACGGCAGTCAGAATTAGAAAATTTCAAGGTCTAATTACTGTAAGATACTTTGCTAGAATAATGTCAATTATTACATGTAATCTAGCTAGTACAATTATCCAAGACATTTCATTGTTCTTGTTCTTTTTCTCACTGTGTATAATAACTCACATTCTATATCCTTGCTTGCTGCTTCTGATATCTGGAAGAACAAGAGTAGCACCCAGGTATCTGGCTACCACTACTGCATCAGCAATCTGTGCAAAAAGCATCCAAGAAAATGATGAGCCCCAGGAGCAGAAAAAAATAGGGGAGTCGGTGAAAAATTTTTATTTGAAAATTTTATTGGTTAGATGGGAGTGAATTTGAGTACTAGTGTACTTGAAGTATCACTAATTTTCGTGTATAAGACATATCGGACCTTTCTGAATAATAAAATTTCCAAACGATTTTTCCGATAGAAGGCATAAAAATATTCAACAAACTTTGCAAGAAGGGAACCTGTGATAGATGATACTGTGGCCCATTTGTTAAGGAGAATATGATGAAGCCTTTGGACTGCTCTGATTCTTCTGCAGCTTGGTCAAAAGACAAATGGCATACATATATATATATATATATATAACTTGAACATTAGTGCAGAAATGGAGAAATATCTGAGAATTAGAGAAACTTACTGAGCAAAGCAGGGTTCCAGCAGGGCTTGAGGGGTTCACCAGTTTGTTTAGAAACCTCTTGGCTGAGGTGTGAAACAGTGGCTAGGCTTTGTCCAGTGACTAGTACAGTTCCAGAACTTGACGGTGTTGCCTCAACCTAATTCCCACCATTAATCATCAAGCAATTCCTTTTATTAGTCCATTTACTTCCATTTACAATTTATATTATGAAATATTATATAATATATGTATGTGTTTGTATATATTTGCAATTAATAATCATACATATGTCCTCTAATCCTCATACTTAATTGTTGACTGTGACACAAAATTTAATCCACCTATGAGAAATCTCTGTTGCAAGTAAGCACCATGCTCCACCTCTAACACCAATCCCATGTAGGCCATGATTCCCCTATTGTAAGGATGAGTATGGAGATATGGAGGTGAAAAAACGGGTCAATTTGTCAAAAATGGGTTGGCGTGTTACGATTTATATACTAAAATGGAATGAGTTGAATCGTACTATACTTCTTGATAGATTAAAATTTTCCAGCTCAATGTGCCATGGATAATTAACGTACAAGATGCCAATAAAGATGAGTATAGTAAGGAATTGGTTTACAATCTATAAGGTATAAAGTTGGGAGTTTAAATACCACTATTGATATAAAAATCTTGTAGATGAGCGATTTGTAAATATTTGTGTAAATGTTGTCTGAACCTAGAGACATGTTTGGTCTTGATAATCCCCTAAAACTCAATTTAGCTAAACTTTTTGTTTAAATTCAAGGGCAGCATGTGATTTCAATTATTTTTATAAACTATTATATATTTTTTTAAAAAAAAATCGAAACAACTATATTCTAAATATAAAAACAAGTCAGCCTAAAGATAGGTAGGCTAGCTGCTCTGCCTTTTCTTCTTCTTTTTTTGAATAAATATGGCAAGACCAAATATTGAAAGCAACAATCAGAAGAGAACATCAAGTACAAACTACATCAAGTCCGCCCTCATCCGTTTTCTAAGAGATTTCGAGCCTCCTTCGCAAGAAGATCAGCACACTGAATAGTAATGCATGGTGGCTAGTGGCTACCCTATTTTTTTCTTCTTTGTGGCAGACATTTTTTTGTTGCCAATGAAATTTAAAAAGTATCACATTAAATCCTAAAACAACAACTCTGTCATCTTGGATCCATAAATTTTTGTCTCTCTCTCTCTCTCACAAACAGTTAAAGAAGATTGAATTATTCGCTAATCAAGAACTAACCATGCACACACATAGCTTATCTTCTTGTGCATGTAAAGCAAATTAGAGTAACAGCAAAATGTGAGA
>QFDD01005671.1:0-16645 GCA_006871305.1 Vachellia collinsii | reverse complement strand
AAGAGTTTTGTATTTCTAAAACTTTTCTAAAGCCCGAAACTCGAGTTCTAAAACATGAAACTCGAGTTCTATCAAAACTTTTATTCAGACTCGAGTTCTAAAGAGAGTTTTGTAATTCTGAAGCTTATTCAACACACGAAACTCGAGTTTTAAAATCCAGAACTCGAGTTTTGAGATAACTCGAATCAAAACTTGAGTTCTCTTGAAAGTTTGAGATTTTGAACACACTTTAAAACACTACAACTCGAGTTCTAAAACATCAAACTCGAGTTCTCTCAAACATTCCATTAAAACTCGAACTTTTCAAAAATCTTTTTGAAAACAAACAATTCAAACACAATTTCAAAAACATATTTGGCATCATCAAAACATTATCTCAACACAATCCTTCCATTCTCATGCATATAACATTTTAACTTGGTTATCTAACATGCTTGGCATACACATATAGCACATACAACATCTTTATCATTGTAGGAGTTTATTATACAACCCATCAAAATTCAACATCAAATAACCTCATGCAATATGTTTAATATGTACAAGCACTAGTGCAAAAAATGCTTTTTAGACCCCACAAAAAATGCCTTTTAAACCGTATATAGGTGTGGTTTAGATAAGACCGGTTTAAAAAGTAGATATTTTTTAGACCGCACATGGATGCGGTCTAAAAAGTATCCTTTTTAGACCACATGTAGATTCGTGCAGTCTAAATAGTCTTCTTTTTAAACCGCACGTAAATCCATGCGGTCTAAAAAAGAAAGTTCTTTAGACTGCACGTGGATCCATGCGGTCTAAAAAGAAGGTTTTTTAAATATTTTAAAAAAATAAATATTGGCATTTTTTGGATTTAAAAATCCAAAAAAATGACTATATATTTTTTATTATTAAATAAATTTTAATAAATCTTATAATATATTGAAAACTATAAAAAAATCAACCTTATGACAAAAAATAAATCTTTTATTAAGAATTTATTGGGTTAAAACATGTAAGCATATAGCAAGATAATTCAAATTATAAATTGGACATAATGATCCCCAAAAAAATATTTACATACACCTTGTCAGAAGCTTTTGATTTGTCAAAGAAACAAATGACAACACAGGTGAGAAGAAGAAGTAAAGGTGCCGTTGGTGGTAGTAGTTGGTGAAGGCATGATGGATTGACTAGAATTGGAATTAGCTATGGCTCCATAATTATTTGGTGTACTTGAAGAATGGGCTAGGAAGATCTGTCACTAGAAGCAAATAAAAGCCTTCACCAACTCTATCTCCAATCTTCTCTTCCTCAGGCAAAAAACGCGTCAGAAACTACCAAACGCCTCTCAGAAACATTAAAAACGAAACTCACAATAATAAAGGATTTTTTCCAGAAATCTACTTTGTACTCTCTCCTCCATCTTCAATTGTAGAAAACCCAAACAAAAAATTAATATTTAAAAAAACAAAAAAAGAATTTTGGAAAAGCAAAAAAAAAACACTAAAATCAAGCTTCTTTGAAAAATATTCCAGGATGCAAAGATCATGACCTGCTATGATTCCACACTTCAGCAAAGCTTCTTCTAAGCAGTGAACCAGTGCTTTAGATTTCCTTTCGTAGACTTCAGAAATAAAACCAGCCAACGCCCAGAAAATTAGAGAACACTAACTAACTATCGAAAACCACTAAAGAGAAAACACAAGACTGAAAGAAAAAAAATGGAGAATAAGGAGAGAAATGAACAAGGAGGGAGGAGAGGAAAAAGAACTTATTTGTAGAAGAAATTGAAAACAACTAACAAATTTCCAGAGGTGAAAAACCTTGAATGACGCTGGCGAAAGGTCCAGTTGATGTCAAGATAGGGAGGCTGCTTTTTGGTTAGAGGAGCCTATGGTGAGGTATCTCGATGGACATGGAGGAGAAGCTTGATGACAAAAGAGTCATCGGACATGGCCACATTGATCCAATCTTCATCGCACATCTCAAAGAAACTGAAGAGTTTGAGGGGGGTGGCGATTGGGGAACTCGAAAATCTACCCTCCCTCAGCACCTTAGGCAAATAATTGAAGGGAGGAGAGAGATTGACAGAAGAAGAAGAAAGGCAATTAGCGTTAGAAGAAGGTGAAAGTTTTTAGACCGTACCACCTCGTATGCGGTCTAAAAACATTATTTTTTCAAACCGTTTCTGATAGGTGCGGCTTCAAAAAGTCTTATTTTAGACCACACCACTTAGATGAGGTCTAAAAGCATTATTTTTAAGACTGCACCCTTCCCAGTGCGGTCTAAAAAGGTTAAAATTTAGACATTTATTTACAAAAATACCGCCTGTCATATTTTTTAGACCTTATTCTTTAAGTGCGATTTAAAAAAGGCGGTCTAAAAGGCCTTTTTTTCTACTAGTGAAGCTTTCTTTTACAAATTGGAAGCCACCCACCTTAGCCTTCAACCTCCTTGCCCTTGCCTTTGGAACTTTGGCCTAGGATTGCCATTGGGAAGAATGAGCTTTTAAAGAAATACCAATATCAAATAACTCTAATAAACACATTAACATGCGTGATTATTAATATGGAATATTCAAATGCCACGAACAACAACAATACCTTACTGTCTCACATTATTATTCATCCATTGCACAAGGTTAAGACACATTCAAGTTTTTCCATAGCTTCGACCATGCACATTCACAAGTCACATAGCTTTAACCATGGGATCTCAAGTAAGGTTTTACATGTCAAATGGCTTTAACCATACATCAATCATGGAAAAACAACATAAACAAGAATCAATAACAATGTAAATGTAAAAGTTAGAGACTTTGACACCTTAGACTTTACTACTGGTACTTGACTTTAATGGCTTTTATTTTAATTTTTTGCATTTTGGAAACTTTTTGTTGCAATTCACACTCCTACACATGATCATAATGCATTTGGCATCAATAATAAGCCATAAACAATCCATTATAACATTTTACCATCCTTGAAATCACTTCTTGACAATTTAGGGTTATAAATTTCTAGCACAGCCAAATTCAATTTTAATGCTTCCAAACTTGTTTTCTCACTTCTATCCATACAATTTTTCATTGAAAATCCATTGGAAGAAAAAAAATCAACAAAATCACACTTGATTGGACTCAGTTTTGTCGTCTTCCGGTTCGATACAAAATGATTGCACAAAAGATGTAGCTATAGTGGGCAACCAATCGTTCTTCTCGAGGAGCGGTTTATTGTTTTCCTAGTCTAAGTTGGTTATCAAAAGCATGTTGAACTTGAATTTGTAAAATAGGGGGTTTTAGTCTAGAGTTACAAAATAAATTGCAATGCAGTGTAATATTTTTTGGAATTTTCAGTGCGTGAGATGTAATTTGGATTAAGAAGGTATAAAATGAATAAGTCCTCAGTGATGGAGACTTAACTGTCCTTGCCTTGGTTTAATTAGGGGAAGTCAATTCTTCTGAGTTTAATTGATAGAACCTAAGCTATCACTTAGGTCTGATGGTTCAATTAATGCAAGTTTTCTTTAATCAAAGACAAACAACATTTCTTGAAACACTGTTTAGTAACACTCAGAATGTAGAGAGAAAAGTTGATGTTCATGCTTTAACAGATTGCAGTCACAACTAATTATCAATAATCATTGATAACCTGGTGAACTCAATGAATCAAATCTGGAATTTATGAAATATAATCCATGTAAACAACAACTGATCTAACGACACAGCCAAATCATACATTCACAAATCTGCAAATTAAAGTGTATAGCAGTAGAAGTCTCTAGATCTAAAGAATTCTACAACATGCAAATACAAGATATGGCTAGATATACTCCCCAATGGATCTTTAGCTCAAGTCTTGCTCTCCATCACCAAGAGACCACGAATCTAGCCTCTCATGATTCCAAAAATGTAGCAGCTATCACTCCTTCGTTCAGCCATCAGAAGAGGAAGATGATATGGAGATAATACAGCGAAAAGGTGAGTGGAAGGTAGAAGAAGTCAGAGAGAGATGACAAATGGAGATGTAATCTGAAGCAAAACTTGATGAAGATCTGCCCCCTGGTTCCCGAAGACTCTCTCAAACTCCTCTCTACCTCATAATATCTCTTCCCGTCCAGAATTGCCTCCCCCCTTCGTGATTGTTCTCCTCCCTACTTTAATCTGGTTGCTGATCTCAACTCAAAACGCACTTCATCAATTCCACGTCCTCATGTTGCGACTTTATTTGAATTGTGTCGCGACTAACACAGACAAATGTCGCGACTTAATTTGAAATGCGTCGCGACTTTTGAAGACAATAGAGTTTAAAATGTTACAACCAAGTCACGACATACAAGGGTTGGGTCGCGACATAAATTACCCAGTGGCACTCCGCTTAATCCTGAATGACATCCCTCCAGTTTTGTCTTCAGGTACTTGAATATCTTCCCTCTGCATCTGCAATCAGAAGTAAAATAAACCTCGTTAAAGTACAAAGCACTGGGGTTCAAAAGTATATACAGCTGGGGGACACAATTCACTCAATTTCCCTTTTTATGCCAATATATATGCAATGACTGACCACATAGGTAGAAGGGTTCAATTCAACACAATATAGAGCAATTAAGCTATCAATTATTCTGAAATGAGGCGAGAAACTATGCAAATATTGGCGTTTATCAACACTCCTTCCATAAATTCCCCTGCATGCTGAGACATCAAAGAAAGTTGGCAAGAATGTAATTGTTTTCAACTTCTCTTTCCATACACATGTATAATCACATTCCTAAATCAATTTCCAATCATTATTCAACAAAAAGACATTCCTCCACATAAACTATAAATTTTGGCCAGCAGCACATGTTAAAGGTTTCATGCCCGAAATTCCAATATAACTCAAATCAACATAAACCAACAATCAACAAGTTGCAAATCATGCATAGAGTTAGATTATGGCACTTACCACTTGATATTCCTTCTTCCCTTCACTTTCTCTCTCTAGCCTCCTTCAAAACCTCTCTTGAACACTTCAAGAGCACCACTAGAAAGAAAAATAAACTGATTAAAAAAAAGATTAAGACCCATAATTAAGTTCTATGGAAGATTTCAAGCCTAACACACAATCTTACCTTTGATTTTGGCTTGAGTCTTCTTCCTCTTGCTTCCATCTCCACGGCTCCTTCTCTCCCGCTCTCTCTATTATCTTCTCTTTGGCAAAAAATGTGGCCTTCTTGAAGTGTCTTGAACACTTAAAATATCAAGAGCATATGTGTAATTAGTTGTGGGTCCCACTCGTACTAACATAGTAACTTTATACTGATAAATTCTACTGCATGGTTATAATATCTCTTTTACTTTTGACCTTGAAATAAGAAGACTACATGTGGCAAAATTTCAAACCCCACAACTTACTTTATGAAATGAAGTTACTTTAAACTTACTTTATCTGGGAACTTCCTTCCTAAATTGCTAGGGAATTCCATAATCACTTAACCAGTGTAGAATTATTAAAAATTCTCATAATTCATATGCTCATCTTAATGTCATTAATTAATTTTCTTTTGAAAACCCTAATTCTAGGGATTTGTGGGCCTTTTCTTTTTGATTCAGGAAACCATTATTGCATTTAACCTGAAAACAATTTTATAAAATACTATAATTCTTGAAGTATTTTCCTCCACTTCAAAACTAAATATCTAAGCCTCTAAATATTTTAAATACTTATTTTTAGCTGAAAATACCTTTATCGGCCAAATATTAAATAATTATTAAAAATCCATTATGAGGTCTTTTCTATCTTTTGGACCTCCATTTTGCCTCAAATACTGCTTAGAGAATTATTTCCTTCATTCAAGTTTCCGGCGTCATTTTATGATATCAAGGCCAAAATTACCAAAATGCCCTTTAACTTTTCAAAATTACCATTTTGCCCTTACTTTTCCAACATGACCATTTTGCCCTTACTTTTTCTACATTTTTGCAAAATGTACATTTTACCCTTCCTTTTTTACTTTCCTCTTCCTCCTATGCCCTTCCTTTCATTTCCTTTAACCTCTCGAACCCTTAATTAATTGTAGCTACTCATTTAGCCTTTGTTTCTAGTTACAGATAACATACATATTACAAGTTCTGTTTTCATAACGTGGATATTACAACTCTAGTACTTGTATTGAAGAATTAATTGTACTCCTTGAACTTGGATTCTGCATATTCTTCATATCTTCTATTTTTGTAAGTTTACTAGTCGATTCCTCGACTTGAGTAATTATATTATTAATAGAACTTGTTAGAGTCTAAATATTGGTATTCATCTGACTATACATCATATTGAGATTCATTTGAAAGATATTGATCTTTGCAATTATTTGTTATAGAATAGTGTAAATTCTTCAAACATCTTATTCATAAATTAAACCATATGCAATTACCCCCTCCCACAAACTATTAAATATGTTTCTCATTACACCTACTCATCAAAGCCACCATATATACTTGAACATCACTAGAACTAGTAACAATTCTCTATAGTTAGGGTTGATTTGTACTATATACCTATCAGGTACTATGGATGAAATAGACAAATTACCCCAATCATTCCAAGAAGCAACAAAGCATTATTTTGGAATAGTAACCTAGTACAGAGTGTTCATCAGATGCTACTCAACAATCAAAGAAATTACTCCAAACAAATTTTATCCTCCAATAAATGTTATAAGGTTTAGATCTACTAAAAAACCTATAGAGTATGATGAAGAAGATATCAAGTCAGAAGAAGACTTCCAGTATAAGTTATCTACAATAAGAGCTCAGGAGATGAATAAAGTTAAAGGTTATTTTTGCCTCAGAAGTTTTGTCAAAGTATCATTGGGCACCCAGAAGTTTTTTTGAGTGCAATGTCACACTGTAAGTTTTAAATAGGCTCGATGTTGCCTCAAAAGTATTAAAATATAACAAGTTCTCCCTTACCGTTAGTTGACCATTAGTTTTAACTGTTAGCTTGATTAGGTCAACTAACGACAACCTAATGATAAGGTGACATTGAGTCTATTTAAAACTTCGAGGGCGACATTGCACCCAAAAAATACTTTCGAGTGTCTAGACATACTTCGCGATAACTTTAGGGTCAAAATGACCATTAAACCAAGATGAATATTATATTCTAAGAATTAAACATAACAATAGCAGCTCCAGATGAAACCCAATGGACATATTTTGCTGGGCCAACTAGATTAATTTTTACGATAGGAAAAAGTACAAAGAATAAGAGAATATTTGAACAACGGTACGAAAAAATAAAAGAAAATAAGATGGATAGCTCAGAAAGGACAAAGAAAAGGATGTTAAGTATTATCAGTCTATGCAAATCATACCTACCACTTTGAAGAAAGAGAAAAAGTGCAAAAAGATAATGTAGATCATATTATAGATTTAAGCAAAATATGAAGATTTGCCGACACTACAGTAGCCTTGCTGACAAATAGAATGTCGACACTTTAGTGCCCTACTGACAAATAATATTTTGTGCTAGAAAATATATGTATTGTTGAAATAGTTAAAAAAATTGGCAATGCCTAGTCTATATAAAGCATTATAAATCTATGAGTAGGGGCATTGAGCAATTTCTGAGTGCTCAAACATTATACTCTTTGTTTCCATAAGCAATAAAATTTCCATTTTCCAATAAATACTGTGTTAGTGATATAAGTCCACAAGAAGTTGAAGACAAATTAAGGTATGTCTATTAAATAAACTCTCTGTAGGGATCAAGGGAGTAGTATTATCTAAGTCTAGAAAGTGATGATTCTATAAGGGGTTGATCTAATAAGTATGAATATTATGATAATCTTAGTTATGCCTCCAGTAGAAAAAGAAGGAAAGATGTGCTAAGATAAGCTAAAGGGGGGAAGGTTGAAGCTCCAAATGTGGGAGACTTTGTACATAGTATCTTTGTATGGAAGAGGACAGAGATCCTTCTATCACACGGATTATCTTCAGTCAACCACAAAGATTTATATATATTTATACTTATTAGCATGTTCTCATCATATTATATCAGTGCTTAGTTGGACAAAAAATAATATGAAACTTGTTTATTTATGCCTGTGCCACCCAAAGCCATTAGAACTCAAAAAAGAAATAAGAATTTTGAAAAAAGAAAAAAAAAATTGTAAGCCTGAAAATCTAGATATAGAAGTAAGAGGAAAACAAGAGAATTAATAAGAAATTTAAATGATGAATTAAAAGATTTATCGAAATGAATATAATAAAGATAATGGAACCCAAAATATATTAAATAGAAAATAATAAGTTACCAATATATTCATATACACCATCATGTAATGAAGAAGATTTTAGGTTAGTGCCTTTTATGGCGGGAGGAGAAGGAGATAGTACTTTTAATCAAGTAAATTGGACTAATATGTATTTAATGAAACATTAGGAAGTTATATAAACATAAATATAGAAGTTTTATTAAAACTTTATGCAGTAAAAAAATAATAGAAAAATTACGAAAAGATCTCTCTACTCCTTTTGATGGTGGACCTAATCGATTTTCATTCGGAGGAATTGATATGTTCAGCCTCTTTGTGTTTCTTCATATTATCTTCAAAGGAGAAAAAGATTTTGGTGACAGAAAAGGAACATAATATAAATATTTTAAAAAGTTTTCTTGGTATTTGTGAAGGATGAGAACGTTGTTTTTCAATAATAAAAATAATAGTTAAGGGGTATGAAGGTAATTTTATCTAATTTTTAAATCCTTAATTTTGTCAAATAACTTGATTAATGATTTGTTAAATTCAACAACCCATATTAGAATTTGAATAATTGAACTGTCTTTTATTAGGATTTTCCTGGGAGAAATGGATAATGAAGAGAATATTACTAAAGAAAGAATAAACTCTGAAACAATGGATGAAAATATAAAACAAACAAGATTAATTACAGAAAAAATACATAATGGACAAGAAATAGTTCATAAGAATTTATGGATAATATTTGAAGAAATACAAAATTAGAATTAAAAAGACAAAATGATAAAGAAAGTAAAAGTCAAATAGTACTAATTAAGCAAAAGAAAGAAATTGAACAAGAAATAAGTCACAAAGAAAATATAGAAGATTTATTAAAAGTTTATACAATAGAAAAATAGTAGAAAAATTACCAAAATATATAAAGTTATTAATAGAAAAAGAACAACCTAGACATAGAATAAAAAGATTAATGGAAATTTATAAACCAGTAGAACGAAAAATTTATGAGATAAAAAATGAATTAAATAATATAAAAGGAAATATTTATCAAATAATGAAAGCATTAGGAATAAAATCAAATATATAACCCATAAAAGATGATATCCAGATAAATATGGTAAGAATAAGAGAAATGGGTAATGAAGAAAATATTAATAAAGAAAGAATAAACTTTCATACAATGGATAAAAATATAAAACAAACAAGAGTAATTACGGAACAAATACATGAAGGACAAGAAATAGTAAATAAGAATTTATGAATTATATTTGAAGAAATACAAAAACTAGAATTTAAAAGACAAAAAGATAAATAAAGTGAAAGTCAAGTAGTACTAAGGCAAAATAAGTAAAAGAAGAATGTAAAAAAATTGAAGAAGAAACAAGTCAAAAAGAAAATAACAGGATAACTAAAATAACATGTTAAATAGGAAGAGAGACAGATGATTTATTTAAAATTTTACAACAGTTGATAAAATAAGAGAAATCATCAATAAATATGATGAAAACTATTGAAGAAATAGAGGAAATAGAAAGAATAATGGGACAAGAAGAAGAAGAAGAACATCGGGAAAGAATACAAAAAGAATTTAGTTATATAACAAACATACAAGCTCAAATAAATATGTAAATAGGAATTAATATACAACAATTTAATCCATCGAATAGAGAAAATCCAGAATATAGAAATAATACTATAGCAAGTAGTAGACATAACAATACAAATAAACAAGTAAATAGGACAGAAAGATAAACAGCAGCTGAAGATTAATCAAGAACATTAACTCATAAAGAACCTATAAGACAAGTAGAAAATGAAACAATATTTGGAGCAACTTTTAGATCACCTAATAATAAAAGATTTGTACCAACTCCTATATAAAAATATGAGACTAAATCAATACCTAACTCAGGAATATGGTTGGATATAGATTGTCAATTAGATAATGAAAAAAAATATTAGAAGAATGGACAAAAGCATAATTAATAGCATTAATTGAAGGAAATGTAGATACCCTGGTAGCTAGCATGTTAATAGAAGCCAGTTTTACAGGAAATATACATAACTGGTCAAAAAGTAAATCTCATCTATTTAGAGAAAGAGCAAAAAAACAAAACCTTATTCAAATAGAAGAGAATTATATGCTTTATTAACAAGACAATATGAACAATTATTATGAAATGAATTTATTGGAAGAAGTGCATGAAATAAATAAATGAGAAAACTAAAAAGGTTAGAGCATTTCATGATAGACAAGACTTAATACCTTATATATATATATATATATATATATATATATTGCCAACTTGACTTAATACCTTATATAGATACTATGGGAAGATAGGAATATTTCCCAAGAGAATATTTATCAAAAAAATGTGTTCAAGCATGGAGAAATATAAATATTATAAGATAAATAATATGATATTAAAATGTGGATAAACAGAATCATTAGTTGTGAAAATAAGAAAATAAAAAAAAGGAAAGGAAAATATAAATTTAAATGATATTCAAAAAATAAAGTAAAGCAAAAATATCAAAATTATCATGGGAAAATGGTAAATGGATATGGAATAAAATACTGAAAAGATAATAAATCAGATTAAACAATTATGTGAAAACTTGCCTAAACTAACTATTCCAACTAATGATAATATAAAATGAATTATTTATACAGATGTATTAGATAATAATTGAGAGCAACATTATATCATGAAAATAATGATAAAGAATAAATAATAACAAAATATGCTAGTGGAAAATTTAATGATAATAAGAGTAATTATCATTCAAATTGGAAAGAGTTTTTAGGCATTGTAAAGGCAGTAGAAAAATTTGAATGATTTATATTAAATACTAAATTTATTATAATAACAGCTAATACTCATGTAAAACATTGGTTAGATAAGGGGATTAGAGCTAATAAATTAATTAATAAAATGCTAATTGAATGGTAGAGTGATTTATCTTATTATAATTATGATATTGAAAATATTAAGAGAAAAAAATAATCAAATAACTGACTATTTGAGCAAATGGAGTCTAGTAAAGTGACCAATAATGATGGTTATCCCAAAGAATTATCAACTATGGAACAAATAATTACAAAAATCAATATCTTCGAGATGAATTTCATTTTGATGTATAGTCAAATGAATACCAATATTTAGACTATGACAAGCTTTATTAGTAATATAATTCCTTAAGTAGAGGAATTGACCAGTAAAGTTACAAAAATAAAAGAAGATATGAAGAATATCCAGAATCCAAGTCCAAGGAGTACAACTAATTCTTCAATACAAGTACCATATGTAATATTGGGACTAGTATCAGGGATAATCAAAACAAAGCTAGTAGATACTAGAATAATTCCTTTTACATAGATGGCAAGAGTCCAACAAGAGGTTTAAAAGAAATATGATGCTTCCTCCTCAAAATCCCAAAAAACTCCTCCACCAAATATCCAATTCTTCTTTTCAAACTCCATAATAGTATATATTTTTCTTTTCAGACATCCTAATTATAAATTAAACCATATGCAATTATCCTCCCAAACTATTAATCATGTTTCCCATTATACCTTCAATAAAGCCATCATATATCCTAAAACTTCACTAGAACTAGTAAAAATCCTCTATAGTTACATATTGATTCATACTTGTTGGATTTTTGGGTCCAGATCCTCCCTTGATGAACCAAATCGGTTCATTTGAAAATTGAATAATTCCTAAATAAAAGATTAATTAATTGATCATATGAGCAAAAATGTGGATCATTAATTCAGTCATAAGTCAACTGAATATCTGATGAAATCAGGAAATTCGAATTATTCTTGATATTAATGATTGATTAAGTGTTTAATTAATAAAAAAAGATCAAATAAAAGATGGATTGTTGACTCAGTTGTGAGTCAGATAAATATCTAAAAGGTATTTAAATATATAAATTAAAAAATGAAATTTAATTTATACCATTTAAATAATCCACAATCAATTATAAGATGAATATAAATATATTTATTTATATTCTTAATTGACTTAGTCAAGTGAGAGGTTGATAGAATCTTTCAACTGATGGTGGTAGTAGACATTTTGAGTTTCCAAAATGTCCCTAACGCATTCCTATAAATAGGACGCCATACAATCAGTTTTTCTCATCCCAGTCATTGAGTTTTCTGATTACTCCCTTCTTACTATATTCTTTATTATGTGGTGCTCTGCTGTACCACTCCGTTTGGACTCTAAATTTTTCTAGTGGTCCAAACTAGTTTAAATTTTTATGTGGGCTTCGGAGGATCAACTCACGAAGCTTGGAACTTTGACCCGAATCCAAACATAGATTTGTTTGGTACATTTTCTCCGCTATCTGAATATTTTATCCAACAATACTATATACCCGTCAAGTATTGTAGACGAAACAACCCAATTACCTAGCAGATTTGTACATGGATCTGCTCAGTACATGTTCATTAGATGATACTCAACAAAAGTAGAAATTACTCCAGACAAATGTTGTCCTCCAATAAATCTTATAAGGTTTGGAACAACTAGAAAACCTATAGAGTATGATGAGAAGATAAAGAAGATATCGATTCAGAAGAAGATTTCCAATATAAGGTATCTATAACAAGAGCTCAGGAGATAAATATTATATTCCAAGAAATAAACATAATAATAGTAGCTCCATATGAAATCCAATGGACATATTTTACTGGGCCAATTACATTAATTTTTACTATAGGAAAAAAATACCAAAAATAAGAGAATATTTGGACAATGGTATGAAAAAATAAAAACAAATAAGATGGACAACTCTAAAAGGACAAATAAAGGATATGTTAAGTTTTATTAGTCTATGCAAATCATGCCTACCAATACTGCAAAGCAAAAGCAAAAAAGAGATTATGAAGATCCTATTACAGATTTAATTCAAAAATGAAGCTTTGCCAACAAATAGTAACTTACCGAGACTCTAGTCTCCTGCTGACAAATAGTATTCTATGCCAAAAAATGTTTGTACTGTTAAAATAGTAAAAAGATTGGGAATGCCTAGTCTATATAAAATCATTGTAACCCTCTAAGTAAGGGCATTGATCAATTTCTCTAACTGCTCAGACATTGTACTCCCTATTTCCATATAATAAAACTTTCTATTTCTAGAAAAATTCACTATTTGTGTTATTACTCATATATTATTTGAAGACATATAGAGGTATGTTTTGTAAGCAGGTTAAAAGTATTATCTAAGTCCATAAAGCAATGATCCTATAAGGGTTCATTTGATAAGTATTTAAAAATTAGAAAAGAAATAAAAAATTTTAAAGTATAGAAGGAATATAAAAAAGACAAGAATCTTCAAAGATTAAAAAGATTTATCAATATGAATATTATAAAAATAATGGAACCTAGAATAGATGGAATAGAAAATAATAAGTTGCCAATAGACTCTTATATACCTTCTTATAATGAAGATGATTGTATGGTAGTAACTTTTATAGTAGGAGGAGAAGGATAAATCGGACTAATATGTATTTGATGAAACAACTAGGAACTTATAAAAAATATAAACATAGAAGATTCATTAAAGTATTCACGACAGAAAAATAATAGAAAAATTCCTAATAAATATGATAAGTACAATTTGATGAAGTGGATGAAATAGAAAGAATTATGGGAGAAGAAGAAGAAGAAAATATAGAAAGAACAAATATGCAACAGTATAACCCACCCAAAGATACAAAATTTCAGAATATAGAGATAATATTACAAAATAATAGAACAAAAAGAGAGAGAAATTGAAGAATTAGATCACCTATGGTTAATAATATAAAAAATATTAGTATCAATTAATATAGTATGAAGAATTAGATCACCTATGGATTGTCAATTAATATAAAAAAATATTAGTATCAAATTGGAAGAAATATAAGTAAAAGCTTTAGTATGAACATAGTATGAACAATTATTAAGCAAATAGATCCAAAATATTTAATTCAATATATTTGTGAATTTAAAAGATATGATGCAAGATTAGAAAAAACGGAAGAACACATTATATTAAAATGTGGAGAAATTCACCTCATAGATGGGGTTGTGAAGTGAAAATAAGAAAGTAAAGAAAAGAAAATGAAAATATAAATTTAAAAAAGTAAAACCAAGAAAATATTTCAAGAAGATTACAATAATAAAACCAATAAATGTAAATTGAGGGAAAATGGGATACAACCAATAGAATATGAATACTCATCAATGACAATAAAATAAAAGGTAAGTAATTCAGAATTGGAATAAAAAATGTAAATACTCATCAATGATATCAAATTAATATGATGAGAGGATGGAAAATGATATCAAATTTGAATCAAAAACAATATAATAAAATAAAATAAATAGAAAAAGCATATGTTTACCAAGAAAAAGCATATGTTTACCAAGAATGATTATGTGAGTTGTTCTTGCCTTAGCTAATCCTTTTTCTTTTCTTTTTTTTGCCCCAAAAACATCCAAACTTTTGAAACGAATGATAAAATTTTGAACAACTCACGTAATCGTTCTTCGAAAAAAATGATAAAATCGAACAACTCACAAAAATGATCCATTTTTGCAATTAAATAATAGGCATACAAACTCATTCAATTTTTCATTTTTAAGCAAAGAGTTATTATAATATTTTAATAATACACCCTTTACCCGGGCTAAATAACTTACTTATTTAAGTATAATTAGATGCTTAAATGTATCATTATATTTTAATAGTGAGGTATAGGAAAGGAGCAAATAACAAATTAAGCCAATTTATTTGACCCTACTCATAATATACAATGCCAAATAAATTATATTTTATATGATAAAATTTTTTAATTTTCACCTTCTAGAGCCAAGGAGGGCTAATTTGGAAGTAATCAAGAATAGAAAAAGAAAGCATGGGTAAGAGATCACATGTATTACAAAGAATAAAAAAAAAAGAAAGAAAGCATGGCTAAGAGATCAAATGTATTAATACCTATATAAGGTTTCTTAAGTCGAGAAGCATGCTTTGACCTTGTAAGTCCCGGACAACTCACCTTAACTTACAAGCCAACCAAGCAATTCATCTCAAATGAATATTTTTCAAGGGCCCAAAAAAATGTTTAAATTAACAAAAAAACATAAGCAATCCAAGCTACTTTAAATGTGCATTTCTTACCAATTGACAATCAATAATACAAAACATATTCAACTATATAAAAGAAAACAACAAATATACCTAGAATAATAAAGGAAGAGGATGAAGAAATAAAAATCAATTCAAATAATTGAAAAAAAATGTCAATTCATATACACAATACTAAACGAAGTATTAAAAAAAAAGAAACCTAAATAAGTAATCAAATAAACAAAAAGTTAGAAAATGAAAATGTAAAAAAAGAAAAAGAAAAAATTGTCAGAGCAAACGACATTGCACTGTCATGCATTTGATATAAGCTGATAAATTTAGGGTTTAGGGTTTAGAGTTTAGGGATCTCCTAAGTTTATAAAATGTTGTCATTAAGATTATACATGATCTACACAAATGACAACTTCATAATCCAAATATTCACAAGCAAAATAACAAAAATTTAATCCAAATAATTTTTTTTTAATAATTCCCTAATATAAATACCTATGACTTTAAATGATTCACAATGTTAATTCTCAATACTCAGCAAAACAACGAATGAAAAAGAGGTACAAATCAACTAAAGAGGCACAGTAAAAAATAATTTGAAAATAATATATAAATTATAGATATTTATACATATAAAGGAGAGAAAAAGCAAATTAATTCGATTGCATTTTCTAATCATACATGATCCACATACATTATAACAAACTAACCATTGAAAAATGAGTCATCCTTAACAATATAGCAAAACATTAATTGAAACAATTATACCTGCAAGTTTAAAAATTACATTCCTCAAAACAAATATAAACTCAAATAATTTGAAAACCATCAATTCATAATACTCAGCAAGTTCAACTATAAATTCATAATACACAATACCAAATGAATGAAGTAAAAAAAGCCCAAAAAAAAATATCCTTCAAAATAGCTTAAATAATATGCCTAAGAAATTAATTAACAGTATTTAATGGTTATGACAGGCAAAACTCAATAAGAATAAAGGTTCTGACATGCATCTCTCCTATATTTAGTAATAATTTGGCTTTGGAAAATTCTAAGCACAAATGGTACTGTTATGAATCTAGTGCCAAGGAGGACTAATAGAAGGGGAAAAAAGAAATGCATAACCTAAAAGTTAAAGGAGGTCCATGGCAAAGGTGAGAAAGTCAAGGTCACCTAAAGTTCAACCTGCCACCTCCCACTTGTGAGTTTCAACTGAAACAATTAACAACTGTCAATTCCTAATACATAATACCAAATGAAGTAAAAAACATCCAAACTCAAA
>QFDD01005670.1:0-11818 GCA_006871305.1 Vachellia collinsii | reverse complement strand
GTTTTAAGAAATTTTCATTAACTTGATTTAAGTGAACTACATTAATTAAAATCATTGGACCTAAGTGATTACTTAGGGTTCCTCAATTTGGCTCAGAAGGATTAATCTCCCAAGGTACAATTATAGCAAGGAAAGCTGAGTTCCCATCACTAAGAGTCTGTTTCTCATACATTCCCTTTAATCCAAAGCACACTTTCAATTATCAAAAAGACCAAAAAACTATTTTACTATGCACATTTCCTTTCTTTTGCCTCACAACTTTCATTTACTGAATCAAAACCCCCCTTTTCACCCAAGTTTAACATGTTTTCAATAACCAATTTAGACTAGGATAGCCAATAAACCGCTCCTAGAGAAGAACAATCAATTGCCCACTATACTGCATTATTTTGGGTGCAATCATTTTGTATCAAACTGGAAGGTGACAAACCATGTCCGATCACATGTATGATGTATGGTTGAAGCCATATGACATGTAAACCTTTCTTGTTTGTGTGCACGCTTTGTAGCTGTGCCAATAGATGATGTTTGCTTTGGCCTTATGCAATGATGTTAATGATAGTAAGGTTTTTTCAACAAATGTCATGGCATGTTAGTTTTACATATAAATGATCATGCATGTTTATGTGATTGTTAGCATAATTTGCAATAGTTTTTTCAAGAAATCTCATCCTCCCTGAAACAACAACCCTTCAGGTCAAAGCTCTGGTTAGAGCAAGGGAAAAGAGAAGGAATGCTGAGGAGGAGAAGGAGAAGTTGCAACAACGATTGTTATGTTTTAAACATATATGTATATATAAGTTTGAGACCTTGCTATTGCTATAGTTATGTCACTACAAAAAAAGGGGACATTTGCAGCGGTTTCAAAAACTGAAACAAAATCTATAACTTGTAGCTGTTGTAAACTAATTTGCCATGGAAAATAAGCGTTTACCACGCTAGCAATTTAGTAGCAGTTTAAAACCGCGACAAAATGTGGCGCGAATGACCCGCCAAAATTGTAGTGTAAATTTGCAGCCGTTTTTTGAAAAAAAGTACGGAAAAATACGAAGGGTTACAATTTTGTAGCGGCTAATAAAACCGCTACAAAATAAACCAATGCAACATTGAATCGTCATGGATTTCCCTCCCCTTTAGCAACGGTTTTACAAAAACCGCTACTAAATTGCATGTTTTTTGAGAAGTGATCTTATTTTGCAGCGGTTTTTCCAGAACCGCTGCAAAGTTGTAGTGGTATGTGAAAAACCGCTGCTAACTCCTCGCCCATATATTCAACTTCCATTTTCTCAAAAATGTCACATCGAAAGAGTTTCAAAAAGTAAAATAGAGAGAGATCAGTCGTAGCTAAAAAGGTATAAATTTAGTTTTTATTTTATATTTTATTTTTTAAAATTTTTTAAAATTATTTTTTATGTTTTTATTTTTTTACTTTATTTTAATGTTTTTTTTATTTTATTATAGATGTCTAGTCCTGATCCTACACGTAAGCCCGATAAGGAGCCTTTGATACCGCATGAGGACATCTCGGAACGAAGTGGCGCTGAGGCCAATCCTGAGGAGCAGGAGTTTCTGGTTGCTAGCGGCGCTAAGGCCAATCTTGACAACACATCTCAGCATCGAAGATTTTGATCTTCCAGATATCTCAGTCGAGGCAGCTGAGAACTTCGAGGATGAGGATATTTCCAAGGAAGAGGGATTCCCTCGGCCTTCTGTTTCACAATCCACTAGCTTTAAAGTGGACATTCAGGGTGAGTAATTTAGATTTATATTTTGTATTAAAATTGATGAATTAATTTAATTTATAATGTTAATGTTTGAATAAAATGTGCAGATCCGACAGGGCGGCTGTAGAAGAGGAAGTTGGCATTGAGGGATGTTTCTCAGCTCGATGCTGGCCACTGGGTAGTGGTACCCTGGAATGAGCTGACACGGCAACCGATCGGGAAGGCCGGTTAGCTGTACCACCGATACCTATCGGAGCAAGGAGGAAACTACAGCCAGTTTGATATCAGCGCCGAGACGTGGAAGAGGGTACGGAAAGAAGACAAAGATTGGGTTTGGGAGAATAAAGTTAAGGTATAATTTTAATATATTTCTTTAAATTAAGTTATTATTATTTTTTTTAAATACTGACTAACTTTGATATGTTTTTTCTGTAGAATAAATTTGTTGTGCAGGATGCGCACAAGGACTGTTCCATCTCGAAGATGGGAGAGGGGTGGAAGAATAGGTGAAATCGCCTGTACCACTCGAAGAACCTGGATGGCATCCGGACTACGCAGGAGGTGGCAGAAGACATGCCTGACCCTGTCCAGCCCGAAAGCTGGGCAAGATTTGTCCAGTAGAGGAGGTCACCGGGTAGTATGGCTATCTCTAGGCGAGCTGCACAGAGCCGCCCACGCTGACGATCCACCATACGGCATGATTGAAGCCATTCTCCTGGACTTATGCTGAGATGGTAAATCTAAAATTAATTGTTATTAAAATTGTTAATTGGTTTTTAATTGTTAATTGTTATTAAAATTGTTATATTATTTTTATTTAGGACGACACAGCGAGGAGGGAGGGTCGGAGGGCCACATACGGAGATATGTATGTGGCCACCCACAAGCACAATGATGGGACTTCATTATCTGAGGAGACTGAGTAGATTATTGTAAGTATATTTTGTATTTTATATAAATATTTAATATTTATTGTATTTTATATAATTATTTAATATCATTTTTTTTCTATTTCAGGAGCGTATTCAACGAATTGATGCTAAGCTCAAGGAGTCCCAGGGGTCAGCCTTAGACCCCACTTTCTCACTGAAGACGGCGATGGAAGGGCGTGATCGGCACCCCGAGCAACTTCCAGGCTTTGGGTTTTGGGCGATGAGGACTAGAGTCTTCGGGAGTAGCAGATATGAAGCTGGGACTTCATCTTCTACTGCTGTGTCCCAGGCAACCACATGGGGACCCAGGAGGCATGGTGATTCCGATGTGGATCGAGAGTCTCTACACACTGAGCTGAGATAGGAGGTCCTAGAGTAGGTTGACGCTCGAGTGGACGCCCAGGTCCAGGCACGGGTCGAGGCTCAGGTGGAGGTCCATGTTCAGACACAGGCCCAGGTGCAGGCACAAATGGAGATATGGAGGTAGGTTGCCAACTCCCTACTCCAGATGGCATTTCAGCAGGTTCAACCTGGCGTCGCTCCTCCACAGCTCCCGCTGATGGTCATACCGAACATCTTCGCACCACCACAAGCTCAGCCTGATCCCCAGCCTCTTAGGATAGATGATCCTCCAGAGGGTCAGCACAACCCATCACCCCCTCAGCAGGATTCCTAAGTTTTTCTTTTTTAGTTTACTTGTACAGATTGTAAAAATCTTAAAACTGTTATTAGTTAAATATAAAAATTTCATTTAAAATTGTTATTATTCAAATTTAATAATTTTAAAAATTAAAAATTTGGAAATTTATCAATTTAACAAAAAGTTAAAAAGAAAAAAAGTAAAGAAGTTAAGACATTAACAAAAAATTAAAAGGTAAAAGTTAAGACGTTAGCAGCGGTTTCTAAACCGCTGCAAACTGTTGAAGAATAAATAGCAGCAGTTTAAAACCGGTACCATACCTAATGCAAATTTCTAAAGTTCACTTTTGCAGCGTTTTAAAACCGCTGCTAATAGCAAATGTTGGATTTTTGCAGCCGTATTACAACAGCTGCAAATTTCAAATTCAAAATTTGCAGCGGTTTTAAAACATCTGCAAACATATCTGACCGTTTATTTTTTCAGCGGTTTTGGCAGCGGTTAAAAACTGCTGCTAAAAAATGACCGTTGGTAACTTTCTTTATAAGACTTATTTCGACCAAAAACTCATACTTTCTCACTTTCTTCTCTGATTACACTTCTGATATCATTGTTATTGCACCCTTTTAATTATATGCAATGGATAAATCATGGATCAAGCTTCCTCATACATCCCCTTGATATTTGGCTGGGTTGAACCACTTTCTGGATTTTGCTGATAGACACGGCAAAGTTAACGGTAAAATTTATTGTCCTTGTCCTAAATGTAATTTCAAAAAGTGGCATGTTAAAGATGTTGTTAAGGAGCACTTAATAGTTAAACCGTTCCCTCAAAGTTATAAGTATTGGGTATAACATGGAAAAAATGATAATGTAGTTAGAGAATGTAGTCCTGGAATCTCACAAATAGGAGTGCAAGAATATCTTAGTGGGGAGGATCCCATCAATGATGCACTTCGTGATGCATTTGGGGTTCATGACGATGTAATCCTAGATGAAGTGCAAGGTCCAGAACCTCAGTACTTGAGGAACGAGGAAGCTCATGCTTTTTTTTGAACTTATGGCTGAAGCTGTCAAGGCTCTATATCCCAGGTGTGTGAAATATTCAAAATTATCTTTTTTAATTAAATTGCATCACATTAAGTGGTTATGTGGTATATTTGATAAGGTAATGTCGATGATATTAGAACTGTTAGTCGATGCATTCCCAGATGCAGCGATTCCTACTTCTTTTTATGATGCGAAGAAAATAATAAGTAAAATGGGTTTAAATTATGAAAAAATCCATGCATGCCCAAATGATTGCATGCTTTATTTGGGAGAGGATGCGACCAAAGAAATTTGCAAGTGGTGTAACACTTCAAGATACAAATCGGAAGGAAAGGGGAGGAAGAACCTCTGAAGATTTTGAGATATTTTCCTTTGAAGCCAAGGCTGCAACGATTGTATTTCTCATCCAAAATGGCAGAGCACATGAGATGGCATGCCGTTCAAGCTAATCCGGATGGCAAGTTAAGACATCTGCGGGATTCTGAAGGATGGAAACAGTTTGATAAAGAATTCCCAGATTTTGCGGCGGATTCGTGAAACATACGTCTTGCTCTTGCGACTGATGGATTCAATCCATTCGGTAACCTTAGCACCAGTTACAGTATTTGGCCTGCTGTTTTACTTCATTACAACTTGCCTCCATGGATGTGCATGAAGCAGAGCTAATTCATTTTGTCTATGATCATTCCTGGAAAGAAAGCACCGGCCAATGATATTGATGTCTACCTCCAACCGCTGATAAAAGAGTTGGTCGAATTATGGGCTGATGGGATTGAGACATACGATGCATATGAGAAGTCATTGTTCAACTTGCGTGCAACTTTAATGTGGACGATAAGTGACTTCCCAAGCCTTGGAACGTTATCTGGGTGGAACGTGCACACCGGACTTGCTTGTCCCATGTGTAACTTTGACGGTGAATCACTGCGCCTTCCATACAGTCAGAAGTGGTGCTTCATGGGTCATTGTCGATTGCTTGATCGGACACACAAGTTCAGATTGCAAACTTAAAAGTTCACCAAAGCGAACAGGGTCAAAGACCAAATCCCAAAGTTCACCCCAGTGAAACCTCCCATTTTTGACCAAATGAACAGTGATTTTTCCAACTTCTTTTCAACTTTGATTGAGTATTATTTTGATCCAAGGAGTTTTTTCCCCTTATAAGGGATTTAGAAAGCTTTAATTAGAGGCCAAAATCACTTGGTTTAAAATTTTTTATAATTAGTTGTGAATTTTTAAAGTTGGGCCAAAATTCCAAGTTTATAAATGAATAGTAACTCAAATGGGTATTTTGAAATTCACTAAAATAACTAATTCTAGCTCACATAATGGACTCCAAAGGTCTTATAAAGGTCTCTAATGGATAATAAAGGGATTAAAGAGAAGGTGTTACACATTCAAAGTTGATAGACATCTCACAAGCTCTACCACGATAGTGAAAAGTGTAATATCTTCATTTTTCTGTAACTAGAATTAAGGCTAAACTAAGGGCTACAGAGATTAAGGGTCCGGAGAGTGAAAGTTATGGAAGGAAGTCCAAAAATGCCGTTTTACAAAATTTCAAAAATGTAAGGGCAAAATGGTTCTTTTTGGAAAAGTTAGGGACATAATGGTCTTTTTGGGAAAAGATGAAAATGTTCCCAGGTCCATAAATGTTGAGAGAAAATTCACTGATCATGGATTAAGGTCCAGTTAAAGTTAGAATGACTAAAATAACCCTTGCAGGAATTTTTAAGGTTATTTAATATTTGGCTAATTTTTGAATTTATAGCCAAATATAATTATTTAAAATACCTTGAGACCTCAAAAATGTATTTTAAAATCATAAAAAATAGCTTGGAAATGCTCTATTTTATAAAATTGGTTTTAGCCTCAAGTCAGCAACAGTTTGCAGGAACAGCAGTACAAAAGGCTGAAAATCCTCGAAATAGGGTTTTCGGGAGAAAATTTATTTAGAGCATATTTGAAGGCTATTTGAGGTGGCAAAAATCATAAAGTGATTAGTTGAATTTTGGGAATTTTTAGTGACACAAAACTCATCAAGTGATTAGAAAATTTCTGTAAAACATGTCCGGTAGGAAACAATCAAATAAAGTAGCCATAAAGCATTTTTCTTTTTAAAACAGGATCGTGGGGGTGAGAGCTGTCACTTGTGATCTTCTTGCTTGAGGATGAGAAAGCAAATGAAGATACTTAGCAAAAGTGGTACTTCTATCATTACAAAATGGCTCTGGTAGTAGAATTGGGTCCCACATTCACTTTTGACACTTGGGATAGATTTTATTAAGTCCCAAAAGCTCACTTTCTATCCTCATTTTCGTGCTCCAGCCAAAAGAGGAGAGAGAAGCTACTGAAAGTGAAGAACAAGCAAGAGGAATGAGAAAATCAAGCAAAGTTCAAGGTGAGTTAGTGTTTTGACTTGATTTCTTCCATAGAAACCTGTCCAAGAGCCTTGTTCTTCCTTTCTGTCAGTTTAGTTTTCTCTCTAAGGTTGTTTATGATGAGTTCCAGGAAGTGTTCTTGGAAGGTCTAGTGAGGTTGTGCATGTATATGACAAGAGATATTGCGAAACCTCATTTTCCTCCAATTTGCTATGAATGTCATCCAGCTGTAGTTATGAAGAGACAAATGATGATTTTAAATGTTTTAATGCTTCCATTGGTTTTAAAATGCAAAATTGTGTAGGGTAGAAGTGAAAGCACAATTTTGGAAGCATTGAAAACACAAATAGCCAAGTTAAAATTCAAGGTTCAGGTTGAGGGTGCAAAGTGCTGGAATGCACTAAGTAATGCCAAGTTATTAATGATTAGCACATTATGACATGTGTAGCTGTATTACATTGCCAAGAAGAAGGTCAAATTCAAGTGGAAGCCACTTCAAGTTCCATAGGGAAGTTAAATCTTTAAGGTAGCATAAACTCTAACTTTTACATTTACCTTGCATTGATTGTTGTATGTGTTGATTTGCCATGTATGAGGTATGGTTGAAGCCATACAACATGTAAATCCTTGCTTGTAAATGTGCATGGTTGTAGCTATGCAATGAATGCCTTGGTCTTGTGCAAATATGATTATATGAGTAAGGTTTTGTTAATAGTGTCATGGCATGTTAGTTTACATTTAAATAATTAGGCATGTTGATGTGTTAGTTAGAGATAATTGCCACTGGGATTTCTTTGAAATCTCATTCTTTCCAATGACAAACAGTAAGCATAAGTTTCAAGGGCAAAGGAAAAGAGGTGCATGAATACGTGGTGATAGCTTCCTTGGAGATTAGACATTTGTGTATGTGTGTTGTTATGATAGTTGATGTATATGTGCATAACTCTAGATTTTTGGACATTAAACTCCTACATTAAGTCATTTTGGTGCTATGTGATGTAAATAAGTGTGTGATGAGGTGAAATGCATGAAAAAAGGAAATTGAGCATGCAACTTGGCTAAAAAGGGTCCAAAGCCCTTAAAAAGTGACAAAATAGGATAATTTGAGCAAATAGAATTCAATTGCCATGAACTTTTGCATGCAAGTAGATCATTTCATAAGCTATCTACAGAGTCCTAGTTTGCTTAATTTGGACTTGTGTGGAAAAAGGTATGATTTTTCAAAGTTCAGCAGAAAACAAGAAAATTTGACAGTACAGAGTTCACCATGGCGAAGTGCATTTTGGAAGAGTTCACTACAGCTAACTCAAAAGTTTTCCACAACCAACATGGTCAAAGAGAAACTTCCATTTTCATTGGAAAAGTTTGCCGTAAAGAAATCCCCTAGTTTGAATCAAATGAACAGTGATTTTTCCAAAATTTCCAGTTTGATTGGGCATTACTTTGGTCCAAGGAATATTTTTCCCTTATAATGGGTTGTGAAAGCTTTAATTAGAGACCTAAATCACTTGGTTCAAATTTTTCTAGAATTAGTTTTAAATTTTCAAAACTAGGCCAAAATCCCAAGCTTCCAAAGGAATAGTAACTCACGTGGGTATTTTGAAATTTACTAAGACAACTAATTCTAGCTCACATAATGGACTCCAAGGGTCCCATTAAGGTCTCTAATGCATAATAAAGCTAGAAATGAGAGTTGTTACAAAAAGCCTCCTTAAGGTTGGGTTATCCCTTTTCTCTTTCTCTCTCTCATATCATGTATGTAACTACTTGTGAGATGTTTTTAACATGAGTGCTTGAGATAAGTATGGGGGAAGAAAATTTCCTAATAGTAGGAGTTGACTTACTTGTTTAGATTGGAGTTTTAATTCAATAAGATCTCTTATGTATCCCATGATTCTCTTGTGATATGCCATAGTTACTCTCCATTGCATTAGAGCTTGTTTAGATTATTACACTATGTTCCACACTATCTTGAAATAACTTTCATTTTCTCTCTCTAAATGAATATGATGTGATGTGCTCAAGTTTCAATTGGACTTCACAGCTTTTCACTTCATATGAGAATTAATATAAGGTAGTGGTATGACTTGCATACATTGATGACAATGTATTGTGTAAGTTTGGGGGAGACTATGTCCTGAGTATTATTACCCACTCTACTGTTACATGGTTGAATTTTCATGCTTCTTTGTATCCTAAGTATTATTGTCCAGATCAACCATTTCTAAATTTCATGGTTCAAATCGAAGTTGGTCATGGTGAAGTACAATTGAGAAGTTTCCCCTTGCCTTTCCTTTTGTCATCCTTTCCTTTCTGAACCATCAAAACAGTGTTAGGCTTTTTCTTAATACTTTGCTTAGCTGTTTTAAGCATCCCATGCAATTCAAAAATGGATTTCTCCATGTTATTCATATTGTAGTTCATGATGAATTGGTCATAACTCTTCGGGACTGAGTTCAAGATCAAATCTATAGCTAACTCCTAGCTCAAGGGAAATCCAAGCCACTCAAGATGATCAATATAGCCTTTCATCTTTAGCACATGAGTGCTAACTGATGCACCTTCAGCCATCTTGCAGGAGTGTAGAGCTTTGATGGTCTCATACCTCTCCTACCTTGCCTGTTGCTGGAACATTTCATTGATATCGATAGTCATCTCATATGCCTCCATGAGTTCTAGATCTCTTTGGTGCAAGTTATTTGGTGAGTCAAGTTTAGCATGGGCCCTTCCTTATCACTCTTTGTTTAACTAAAACCTACTAGGGACTCAACTAAATAGCTGAGATCAAAAGAAATACCACATGATTCAAAATCATAAGGGAACTCAAAAATGAACAAGAGATCCTTTAAGGAAACCGTATAAAGCAAGCCATTGGAGTTGAGGCTAAGAGTGCCATCTCTATCCTCAAGGAAAACTAACTTTGTGGAGGATGAGGGAAAAGAGTGAAGTGATCTAGTTAGCTATGATGTAGGGTTCACACTTCATGGGAGATTTCTTTAGAGTGACAATGGAGAGGAGAAAACATGAGGAGACTGAGAGATCTCGTCACAAAGAAGGAGAGGGTAGCGTTAAGACAAAGGTGAAGGTGTCAGCTTATTGAGAAGAGAATAAGAGAAAATCAAGGGTCGAGTGAAGAGCATGAAAAACTTCCGTAAGGGATGGAAATCTAGGGTCAAGGGTTTCTACAAGTTAGACCTCATGTTTTAATAATAGGTCTTGAAATATATTTACATTGTATTTTAAATATTGTTTTAACATTATTTTACAAAATTTTAGATGGTTCCAAAAACATATGTTCTTAAATATATCTTGTAGACCTCATGTTTAACACCTCCTTTAGAGTACTTTTTATGAGTTAAGGATATGAATATTGTAACACATCTCTTAACTCTGCTTTGTTAACCATTAGAGACCTTCACTATATCACTTAAGGCCATTGCCTCAACTAGACTTAGTTATCCTAGTGAATTTCAAAACACCCAATAGAGTTACTATTCATTTGGTAACTTAGAATTTTGGCCCAATTTTAAAAATTCACAACTAATTCTAGAAAATTTTAAAATAAGTTATCAAAGTCTCTAATGAAAGCACACTCAATTCCCTATAGGGAAAAATGCTTCTTAGACCAAATTATTGGTCAATGAAAATTGATAAGTGTTATAAAAATCATTGTTCATTTGGTCAAGTTAAAGGCCCTTCACCATAGCCAACTCTTCTAGCTTCATGGCAAAACTTCTTGATTGTACGTCACTATAACCAACTTCGATCTTCTAAACGGTGAACTCTTCAAACTAGCAAGGAATTGCTCCCCGACCACTTTCAATGGTACAAACTTAATACTTAACTATGGTGAACCCATAAATTCTAAGAGGATTTTTCCTCTCGGATCCACTTTGCTGGGGTGAACTCTGATATGTATCGTGGCCAACTTCTGCTACAATTAGTTTCTGGCTTTCAGCAGAAATTCAAACATGCATAAATTTTTACACACACATCCAAATCAAGCAACTATCACTCATTAGAAAGCTTATGCTACGAACTACGTGCATGCTAAATTTCATAGATTTTGCACTTCATTTGCTTATTTTATCCCATTTTGTCACAATTGAGGGCATTAAACCCTTTTAAAGCCAAATAGCATGCTCTATTCATTTTCTTCATGTATTTCACACCGTAGCACATATAATTGCACCACATAGCACATAATTGACATTGCGTAGGGGTTTAACATACCTTTATCCTACACATCAAAATGGCATATAAAACATGTACAAGTTTTCTGATTTCATGGAGACCCCACTTACTCTTGGATCTCCTTGTATTTACTCTTTGAACTTCTGCTTATAGTTGAATCCTAGTAGTAAATATATCTAACTAACACATCAACATGCATGATTATTCATATATACATTAGCATGCCATGGAGCTCGGCCAAGGCACCATTGCATAGCTACAACCATGCACATTCACATGTAAGGATTCACATGTCATATGGTTGCAACCATACATCAAACATGGCAAAGCAACATCAACAATAATCAAATGCAACGTAAATGTAAAAGCTAAAGTTTATGCTACTTTAACGCTTTAACTTCCAATTGACTTCAAAGGCTTCAACTTGCACTCAGTGACTTCCTTGACACTTCAACACTCCTACACATGTCATAGTGCAATTGGCATCATTAACTTGCCATTACTAGGGCATTCTAACACTTAACACTTCTAAACTCAACCTTAACTTTTAACTTGGCCACTTGTGTTTCCAATACTTCTAAAATTGTGTTCTTACTTCTACCCTACACAATTTTCTCTTTAAATCCATTAGAAGTATCAAAGTACACAAAATCACACTCTTTCCTAACATAATCCCGGCTAGACGAAATGCACAAAAAAATTGGAGGAATGAGATTTTGCAACCTATCTTTCGATACGCAGACATAATCTCATTCCTAGACTAATTTCCAACTATTTAACAACATCAAACCATGAATATACATGCCTCATCATTTTCGGTCAATAGCCAAGACAATGGTTTAGTGCCACAAATTAATATCATACTCAAATCGACTCAAACTTGTCATGAACATGTAGTAT
>QFDD01005669.1:0-11696 GCA_006871305.1 Vachellia collinsii | reverse complement strand
ATCATGGAGATTACGAACACGAATCATCGATGAATGTTCGAGTCTCACCTACGCCATTTAAAACCCTAACAAAATCCCCGATTTGGGAACAAATTTTTCAGATAATTGATTTCTCTGTTTTTTTTTCCTCCCAAAATATCGTAATTGTCCGTCTAGGGTTTCTTCTAATTTCCCGATCAAAGTCTTGAATCGAAAATAACCAAAAAAAAAAATTTATCCAAGTAATATATATAGTTGATCAAAAAGTAATATATACAAGGGTTTTATTCGAAGTGGGCACGTGGCAGAATACCGTTGGTTAGATTGAAGAAATAAATAGGCAGGGCAATGGTTGCTTCCTTGGAGGTCTACTGGAAGCAAAGCGTTCCCTGCGAGCGGATGGTGGAGATGCGACTGGCCCGGACAATCCTGTACGAGGTGCAAAAGTCAGGTCACGTTCCTTTTGTCAGGTTAAAAAAAAGCTCACGCTCCTTTTCTTTTTCTCGTTTTTTTTAAATAAAGATATTGACTTTTTTTTTGTGTCATTGTTGATAACTCATATTCACATTAATCAAAATAAAATTTATCTCATATATTTATCTTATACAACATAAATCATATTAAAAATGTAATTTCTACCACTAATTTAAACAGATATAAAAACACTGATTAAATGAACAAAAAAAGTCAATCTACCTTGCAAGTGTAGTAAACGTTATGATTGATTTGTAACTGTAATTTTAGATCAGTTTTTTTTTTATAAATACTACTGATTAAAAATGGTGTTGGTTAATCATAATTTGTGTCTGAGTTATTTGTATACATAAATTTGAGAGATCTCATTATATTCGAATTTCATTTATTGAAATCATTTATAGATTATAATCACTACAAAAATATGACTTTTTTAAAGTTGTTTACATATGATGATAATGATTACTAGATAGAATTTAATAGATGATATTAGTATTTGAATGTAAATTTCATTTCATTATTATTATTAGGAATAGTTCGCAAATTTACGCAAAGTACAGATTATCTTGTAACAAAAAGTAATCTTTTTTACGCATGGCGAAGCACAGAATTCCACTCCCAAACTAGCTTTTCAATCCTAATTTTATGACCCAGGAGTTAAGTGCGTAGCCAGAATTTTGTATGAACATACTAATGATAAGCATACAGCGAGCCAAATAAGCCAGGTGGACCCACCTTGCTTAGCATGTTTTGTTGCTTACGCTTCTTCTTTTTTTTTTTTGCCTTTTCCAAGTTCACAATGGAATTAATGGCAAGAGTATACAAATGTCTCTTATGCCTTTTTTATTTGGAAATTGAACAAATTAAGATACATTAAGGACAAAACTGCATCTATAAATACTCCAGGATGCTAGTTGTGCTTCCAAAATTAGGTTACGGTATTGGACGCATGCACATTCTATTCCAACGAAAATTGACTTTTCAATGGCAATTCTGTAACTGGGTTGATGCATATGCATGATGATCAAATGCTTTTCCGATTCTGAGTGATTATGTGGAGCACCTTTTTACCACCATGAATGCACTGTGGAGCTTGGTCCAGGTATGGGCCTGTCTAGGAAGATGATAACTGAGTCATGGATCATGGCAATGCTGATGAATAGTGTCGGCGTTTGCCTGTAGGCACCCCACAACGGCCTTCATTTCTGATGATAACACTAAAAACGCGGTGGAGGCCGAGATGAGTTGTTTTGATGACGATGATTGAGAGCGACAGAAATTGGGAACACTGGTTGCCTGGGAAGCAGAGGGAACAAAATAGATGCTACTACTGACTAACGAGTCAATTGACCTAGCAAATGAAAGGCGTTGTTCATGGAGTTGGGTTTCAAATGCTCTTCACTCTGCCTACTTTGGATCTCTCATCAACATTATATGGTTTGAAGTTTCAGTGATGGCAAAGGAATTTGAAGATTTTAAACAAAAAAGGGATAAGTTCAACGATTTGTAAAAAACCATGCTTTTCTTTTACCTACAGTAAAAGCCCACTTGAAACCTCTCCATTCCCATATTTAGGTCGGTTTGTATTAGTATTAAAAAATTACTTTCATTTGAGTTGATGCAAAACCTTCCTCACGCACTTACATTCTGCACAATGAATTTTATTATAAAAGTAGCTTTTACCATTAATTCAAACTGACACTTTGCCATTGTTAAAATAAAACAACCGGAGGTTAAAAGAAAAACATCTGTTATTCACAGGGAAAAAAACGTCAGTTAGTGCTATGTTAGTCTGATGGTGATAGTGAATTAATTTAAATACATCAAGGGTGAAAATCGAATCTATAAATATTTGGGTTAAGGTGCATCTAACATCATAAAATATTTTTTAAGGTGCATCTAACGCTTTAAAGTATTTTTTAAGTGTATCCACTACCTTAAAATATTTTTTATACTTAAATGTTGTGTGAACTAGGGATGAATATTTGGTTTACAGTAAAAAAACAAAAAAACTGAAATGTTAAAAAAAAACTGAATCAAAACCAAACTTAAAAACTATTTGAAACGAAATAATCGAATTATTTTGATTCAATTTTTTGGTTAACAAAAAATATTTAATAATTTATTAATCTAAATATAATATAATAAATTTTAAATATATTATAATAATATTTAATAATACATGTAAAAATATAATAATATTTAATAATTTATTATTTACTAAATATATAAATATAATTATATTTAATAATTTACTAAATAAAAATATATATTATATATAATTCTATTTTTTAGTTAAAGTACTCTTTTAAGTATATCCACTAGCTTAAAGTACTTTTTAGTATAGGTGTTGTCTGAAAAAAATATTTTAAAAGTTTTAAACGCACCAACAAATTAATTCAATGGTGAATGCACAAAAAAAAACATTTGAGGATGTTGGATATACTACAAAACACTTATAACCCATTTAGTTCAATTACATGAAAGAAAATTATATGTAATCTCGATGCATTCTATTAATTACATTGTTTGTTTTGTATGGTAATGCAATCGAATGTAATCTGATTACAACGGATTACTTCAAATCAGGCAATCCCCAGTACATAACTTTGGCTTATAATCCGGATTACAGCTTATATGAATTAACATACATATACTTGTATCTTTCATAAATCAGTATTTATACATGTATATTATTCATTTTTAGTCTTGATAAAGTTAAAAAGTTTATTTCACATTATTTTTATTTTTTATAAATAAAGTATAAATTCTATTTCATAATTTATTGATAGTATACCAAACAAATACTATGTAATCATCATTATATTACATTACATTCCCATCCATTACATTTTATTGCATTTCCATAACTCCGTGAACCAAATAGGCTATTAAGATCATTAGATGCATATGAAAAAAAATACTTCAAGGTGCACCTTAAATTTAAATATTTTAGAGTGCTAAAAAATTAGTTTAAGTTGTGGTACATGACTCCATATTTAATTGATTTAATGAATCAAAATATTAATTTGTTGGGCAAAGGGAACATCAAATACAAATTCGTTTGTGATAATGTTAGAAGTACACATTTATGCAGGTTGAAACAAAATTTCTTTCACATATTTATTATTTATGCAAATTTCAATAAAGAGCTAAATCAACGAAAAACGGATTGGACTACCAACAGTGCGAGGAAAATAAAATGTGAGTACTGCTTTTAACATAAGATAAATAAAAGGAATTGTATTGATGAAGTATGCTAAGAACATAGCAAAAACTGATAGCAGATTAGAAAGAGAATTTTGAATGATAGTTATCGTTTTTTTCTGAATATGTACAATGGAAAGTATAGTGAAAATAAATAATTGATCTTTGGCTTTGGTTGCCTGTTCGCTGTCTCTAATAACCCCTGAAGATTTAAGAGTTGTGGTCGTTGGATCTTTGGATATAACTACCTGATCCGATATTCAGGGGATCCAAGCGACAGATTTGAGCTCTTGGATAGATTCCAATATCCTCTCAGCATTTAACCGTTGGACCTTTGAATGGACGACGTCTTTAGCTAGGATTGCATACTAGGCTAGCTCAAGTCAATTTTTTGTACATACACTTAAAGTAAAGATTGTAAATCATGTTAAAAATATATACTATATAATTTATAATTTATGTTTTAATTTTTGAAACAATTTTTGTATTTAAAAAAATCTGGCAAAATGATTCACATTTCGCAATAAAAACAAACAACATCACCAATAATAAATGTACAAATAAAATCACGGTGCCATGATGTCGAATAAGCTTGATTGTAATTTAATATTTATTTAAATTAATTTTTAAAAAATAATTATATATAATTTAAAATAAATTTTATTTCGATATCCTGACTAAAAGTTAACAGGCCTTGTGTGAAGTTTAATAGGTGCCGCGGGCAGAGCCATTACCCTCTTCTCTTGGCGCTGGGTAAATAGCATATCCCGTCAGATTTGTTGCAAGGTGCTCCTTCTTCGATCTTTCTGTCACCTGCTTTCAATCTGGCCTTGAGCGTCATTCGCATTCCGATTTGCAGTTGCTTCTGCGCTGTTGGCACTTTTAGGTTAGATCTAGGGTTTCCTTTGATCGTTATTCCTCGATCACGGCCGGAGCAAATTCGTTTTAACGGTGCTGGGTCTGCGAACCTCTGATTTCAGGAGTCAATTGCAATCGCGTTGGTTCCTTTGAATTTCCCGATTTCAACGGTGGTATTGGAAAATGCCTGTCAAATCGGCGCAATCATCGTTTCGGGATCGGACACAAGAATTTCAGAGTATAGCAGAGAGGCTAAAGAAGTCAGTGTCGTCTGGATCAGGGCCAAACGGGCCGAGCAGTAGTTCAAGATCGGAAGAACAGCGATCTGCGATCGCAATTCAGTCAGAATTTAATAGGAGGGCTTCCAAGATTGGTTATGGGATACATCAGACGTCACAGAAACTTGCTAAGCTGGCCAAGTGTAAGTAATCGATTTGAGTTTCCTGGGAAATGCTCACTGTTAGCTGTTTATGCCCTCATGCATTTTTTTCCCAAGGGGTCCCACGCCGACACATGGACTGGGGCCTCGTGCTCAATGTAGAACGAGTTGAATCGATAAATAAACTGTCATAAGATTTGTGATTGTGCTTGATGTCATTATCGTATTGTTAATTTCCCCCTCTGCTGGGTAAAATTTTAACAAAAAGGAAAAGAGTGTGAATAGTTTCAGATAGTTCAGGGGGAAATGTCGGTTTGAATGCTCTTTTAAGCAATTTTTCCAAATACCGTGTAGCGGATGGCAGCTTACTTGCATTCATTTTAATTCGTAGTGGCAAAAAGGACTTCGGTTTTTGATGACCCCACCATGGAAATCCAAGAGCTCACTGCAGTTATTAAGCAAGACATCACAGCACTGAACTCTGCCGTTGTGGAATTGCAGCTAATCAGCAACGCTAGAAATGACAGTGGAAACATCTCAAGTGACACAACTAGTCATTCAACCACAGTTGTGGATGACCTTAAAACCCGATTGATGAGCACAACAAAAGAGTTTAAAGAAGTCCTTACCATGCGAACAGAGGTAGGTTATGACATTGATGCACCTGGGCGTCAATAGTAAGAAAGTGTTGGTTGCATATTTATCTTGATGTGTATTTTTTTACTATTTTATTTTATTTGTATGCCTTTTTTTAACTTATTAACATTTTATACCTTTTGCTGCTTTGACTAATGATTTAATCTTACTGTTTTATGAAGAACTTGAAGGTACATGAGAATAGAAGACAGTTATTTTCTTCCACTGCTTCTAAGGAAGCTGCAAATCCTTTTGTTCGTCAACGTCCCTTGGCTGCAAAGTCAGCTGGCAATGCCCCTGCACCCCCATGGGCCAGTGGGTCAACATCTTCATCTCAGTTGTTCCCAAAGTAAGTTACGCTTCTTTATTGATTATTTTTTGGTTGTAGCAAAAAATACATTGTATGTTTCTTGTTAGCTTTCAGCTATGTATTTGTGTAATTTTGTGAGAGACATTTAATTGGTACGTTAGATTATTAATGTTATTTTCTATAAAAATCACAGGAAGCAAGTGGATGGGGAGAGTCAACCATTGCTACAGCAACAGCAGCAGCAGCAGCAATTGGTCCCATTGCAGGATTCATACATGCAGAGCAGAGCTGAAGCTCTTCAGAATGTTGAGTCCACTATTCATGAGTTGAGCAGCATTTTTAATCAATTGGCAACACTAGTTTCCCAACAAGGGGAAATTGCCATCAGGTTTTTACTCATCTCACTTGTATCACTTGAATATCCAGTAGTTATGTGCATTAGGGAATGAACCTAAGTCCACTATTCGTGAGTTGAGCAGCATTTTTAATCAATTGGCAACACTAGTTTCCCAACAAGGGGAAATTGCCATCAGGTTTTTACTCATCTCACTTGTATCACTTGAATATCCAGTAGTTATGTGCATTAGGGAGTGAACCTAAGTCCTATTTAGTGCACCTGGATGCAAGCCGCATTATAATAGATTGGCTAGGCGTATATGTAAAGTTCTGGGCTTTGATTGAAGTGTAGCTTAATAATGTGGCTGCCGGAGAGAGATAATTGAAATTTTACAGCCTAGCGCGTATTGATTATTAGGTCATTTGTCTTACTGTACGAATGCCTTGTTTTACATATTTCACTGGTAACCTTCAAGTAACACTTGTTTAGGTACCAAGAAAATGGAAGGTATTTTTAAAATTTCTTTACTGTTGCAATTCCTAGAGATTTAGTTCATATGGATCCTATAATTGGATTGCAAAGTTTAAACAAGTGATTTATGAAATCACTGTAGGCAACTCTAAGTTGCACAAAATTGCTGAAAGAGTTCAGGGGACCAGAGTGATTTGGCTGGCTGGTTCAGCCTGTGAATTGATCATGGACCTGGTCTGTTTCTATTATTAGACTGTCTTGCCATTGAACTAGATTGATCTGACAGTTGAACTGTTGATCATGCCTGCTCGTTGGTGCAGAGATTGAGCTAGATAATATTACCATTGCAGATTTTGGTGTTTGTTACCATGCTTATCCCCTCTTCCCCCTTTTCTTTTGGGATGAAAAGCTGAAACCTACGAGTCAATTATCTGTGAATTTTTTTTGGATGTCTTGGACTTTGGATATAGGTGTGATGGGATGTTGTCAAATAATTAGTTCTTTGCTTCAATGAAATTTTTTGAGGACTGGCTGAACGATTTTAGTTGGTGAGGCTCTAGAGGCACATGCTAACAGCTTTATATCTCTCTATGCATGTTATCTGATGCTTGGCGGTTCTGACTGCATTATTTTGTCAATTTTTCCCCATTGGTTGATCGAATCCTGACTACAGTCTTGCGAAGATAGCAATGCTACAACTGTTTTATCGCCTGTAAACCTTCATGATATTGATGCACGTGATTCCCAAAAAGAGGAAATCCTATCCTATAATCATTTAGACCGGTGCTTCACTGTTAGATGGTTGCATCTGTGTTCTTTTGAATTTGCTATCCGGTTGAATTTGTTATCATTTGCATGATTATTTATTCTTTTATTTCAAATCTGGCAATTGAATTCAGACTAAGGGTTGAAGGTTTCGTAATTACAGGATTGATGAGAACATGGACGATACGTTGGCAAATGTAGAAGGGGCACAGGGGGCTTTGCTAAAATATCTGAACAGTATTTCTTCTAATAGGTGGTTGATGATCAAGATATTCTTTGTATTAATATTTTTCCTCATGGTTTTCCTATTTTTTGTGGCATAGTCATCCTAAAGATACAAGAGAAAAAGAAGACACAAGCGACGATCTTATTGGTGATGAGTCTTCCGCATTTCATTAACATTTCTTCGTTAATATATTATGTTCAAGCCTGCACAACCAACCCCCCCCCCTAAAAAAAATCTGTGAAATTCGATACTGTATGTATTGATTTGTGTAAGGTTACGATTTAGAAGAATTTCGTATAATCCATGTGTTTTTTGTGATTCTGTAATTATTTGATGGATAAGGTTTATTGGTTATATTCATACCCATCTATGGAAATATGGGAAAAAATCAGCTCCGTAAAAGAACTGGTTAAGAATTCTGAGTTAAATACAAGAGAAGTTAATTAAAATAAAATGGATAGTTTTTCTTTGGCTGTATGAGGTTTGCATACATTTAGCACTTGTAAGTTGGTTCATTTCAATGCGAAGGTTGCAACATAGCAAGCATCTGTCACATAAACACTCAATGAATTACTAATGGGGTTATCAAATTATGAATTGCAAGAGAGGGTTTCGTGTTTTTTATTGAATACTGAATTTACAAGTGAATGACCTATTCTGTTGGTTTTAATCCTATACTGACAGCAAAATTCTTATCCAGTTATCCTGTAGTAGACAAAGTTCTATATCATTTTGTGTTATGAAGGTTCATTGTATAAATATTTTATAATTTTATGAAGTCATGCATACTATTATGTTTTTTTTTTTTGCCGAGCATATATTAAAATATAATTTTCAAAACTTTTAATTAAATTCGGTAAACAGATGATCTTCGCATTGAAATATGTATTTCAGAATTTAACATAATGTTGAACTATCTTTTATACATTTTGTTATTTATTAATTCATTAATTAATGATCAAATATACATAATAATATTATTATAAAAATCTTGACGAGTCATGACATTGATAAATGGTAATCGGCTCATTCTGCTGGCTTCGTGGAACATATGAGCGATATATCTAGTTTGAAGTCGTATAAATGTTAGTTAATTTTGCCCTGTCATGTTTAACTGAATAATTAAAACGCGTTAAACTCAGTATAGGTAAGGTAGTTCATTGAAAAGGGTTTGATATAGAATGTTGAGAAGCATAAAGATGCAAATTTGACAATTAAATATTGGCCCAGGTACAGCTGGTATAATTTATTTTTGAAGGTGTACATTTGGCAATTATATTTTTCAAATGGTGTAAAACAAGCAAGTCTGTTATAATGCCCAATGCTGACGGTGAGATAGTTAGGTGTGGACAATGTTTGACCACACGTGATGATGTGGTAGACATTAGAAGCTTATGTGGACAGTTGGGAAAAAAAAGGCTACTCCAAAAAAAACGCTGAGGTACTCCAAAAAAAAGCTGATCTCACCTGTTCAAACTCGTGTGTTGAAGTTGTGCGTTGAACTAAAGAAATAGTTGATTATAGGGTTCAGGGTGAAAGAGTTTAGGGCATTCAGGATTGTGGAGAACACAGAGAGAAATCGATTATAGGGTTTTGAAGTCAGAAAGGGACAAACTGAGAAAGTAGAGAGGAAAGCTGAAAAGGGACCACATGGGAAAGTAGAGATTTGTCACAGGTAAGTATCAATTGGGACAATAAAGTTTTTTTTTTATACTTTGAACAATGAAATGGCATTGAAGCCTTTGATTAATTTGTGCATCTACTTGTTCCAAACCAAATGTCGCCAAATAGGGAGTAAAATGTTGTCGAGGAGTCAAACGTGGAGGCAAATACAGTCCACAATACTGAGGACAATACTAAGACACCAGAATAGACACATGCGAGACTAATGGAGGAGGTAAATTTATCATTTAATAGGCTTAGAGATATTGTGCTAAGAACGAAGGAAATGTGTAGAGATGGGCATACAAGTATAGTTGAGAGTATTATATAATTTGGAGAAAATAATAATGATAGATTATTAGGCGAAAATGGAAATGGAAATGAAAATGAGAATGCGGATGATAAGAATCAAGGAGTCAGTGAGCAAGAGGTCATTGAGTGTGTAGGACACATAGAATATATTGGAGTAGACAAGTTTAAAGGTATTGAAGATATTTTTGCCAATGTGACTGAAAAGGACGACCCCAATGGATTTGGTTTTGATGATAAGTGTCATAGTGAAGATGAGGATAATAGTGAGAATGAAGGTGAGTCTGACTTTAGGTTTAATCAAAATACCCTTTTTAATTATTTTACTTGTTGCTTGCTAGCTTTAGAAGTCAAATCTTCTTAATGTTAAAACCTATGGATATGCATAACTTTGTGTTTTGATATTTTGTAATAGGGTATGCAAAGACTTGATTTGTTTATTAAGAATATCAAGTATAGATGTTTTAGTCAGTTATAAGTTAGTTTGAGAACAATTCATCAGTTTCTTGATTAATCAATAACCTAACATGTGATTAATTATTAAATTCGTATTAAATTTGCCCATGCCTTACTTTTTACTGACCCCTCATAATATCCCATCCAACAAACTTTGTCCACCTGTTAGCTCAAACCCTCCCTACTAGGTATGCATAGTTAGATGATTTCCTTTCCTTTCCTTTTTTGTGTTATTTACTAATGATGAATAATGGAGGGTTCTTTGTGTAGCCTATACTGTCTTCAGAGTTGGTTCTTGAGGAGGGTACTGCACAGGAGTATTTGCATCACTATGGAGATCCTCAAATCAAGTTTCCTATCCCAAATGAAAAAGAGCTCCGAATGTTGCGTGCTACAAGTTCCAATGCACCAGAGGGTTCAAGGAAGATACCACTTAATACCTCTTCTTAGCCACAAACACTTCCAGTTAGACCTCTTGGACTGATGTGGAAGGGTCAACCAAGTATTACGAGAGACCAATTGCAACAAAAAAGTTGCAGGATGATCACTAGGAGTAGTACCACCTCAAACAAGTTTAGCATATAGGAATATTTAAGCCTTTGGAATGGCTATTTTGTATTTTGTGATGTGGATTGGCTCCCAATGTTAGATCTTTTGTTGTTTAAATTTGTGATGTGGATTGAGTAATCTGTAATCATTTGACCTATATTTTTGTATTTTGTCTGCAAATCTCGTGTAACTCTTTTGGGACCATTCCACAATGTACAAATTACTATTGTCATGCAATATACGAGTTTTATAGTTATTCTGTTGCAATTTGATCCATGAAAATTCATTAACATTAGCTTATCTCAAATACCTCACAAGGAGATTTTGTCATCATAGCTTTAATTACATTATTAGATATAGATTTACATCGACAAAAAATTGATAATGTAACCACTACATTATTATACAGATTTTGCCCATCGTCCTACTACTCAATAATCACTATAGTATTAGGTTCTTAAATACATATTTGAATCAACAAGCTCTGGACATATCACCCTCTCAAGTATAAAACAAGTAATGAAACTTAAGTAATTAACAGTAGGGACATTGCTGTTTTAAACTTTATTTGCTACATCCTCAGCTCCCCATCATTATGACCATATTTGATTTTAAGCTTGCTCACTTCATCATATATTGCATCAATCTCTTCACTTAACCTCTACTCATGCTCTCCTCTTCTTAGCTTGTTGTTCTCATCGTATAATCTATCTACATCATCCAATAGCTCTTTAATCACAGTGTTTGCCCTCTCCCCAAATTCGCCATCGTGCCAACAGAAGTAGTCACACCTACCATCCTTATAGTGTTCATAACCAGATTTTCAACATATTAACTAAAGGGGAGGTCAATATTAAGTGTATATAAATATTTATGAACCTTGAAATTCAAATTTAACTCACACCCACATGCCCTTTCACACTTTTGTATTTCACAATGAACCACACAAAAATTGCAAATTTTCAAACTCCATTGCCTGGTTGTAGTATTGGGTAGCCATAAAACCTCCTACCTGGGTTGCCGTCGATCCATGCTGTCCATCGAGGGGCCACCAATCAGTGATGACAAAGCCTCTTTC
>QFDD01005668.1:0-12988 GCA_006871305.1 Vachellia collinsii | reverse complement strand
GATTTAGCCCCTCATTGCTTCCAAAACGCAGCTGCAACCACAGGTGCTTTCTGCCATGAGAGGAGTGAAAAGGAGGAGGAAAATATGGAGAAGAAGGTAGTGAAACTGGTTTGAATGGACTGGAGGTGCAGAAAATGGTTGAGAAATGAAGAAAATGGAAGAGGAAATGGATGGGGAAGTTGGAGTTGAGAGGAAGCAGTGCTGGAGCCTCTCCTCTGCAAATCTGCAGAGTGGGAGCTGCTGTGTTCGTGGTGGCTGCCTCCTATATATATGTAGCAGATGAGTGACCTAATTCAAAACGCGTGGCTTCAGCAATAAGCACTTATGTCGCGACGCAAGGACATTTATGTCGCGACGCAAAGACATTTATGTCGCGACTCAAGGACATTTATGTCGCGACGCAAGGTCATTTATGTCGCGACGCAAGGTAACTGCGTTGGGACATGTTCTGGAAATACATAAAAGTCGCGACATAATAGTGGCAGAGGGCTCCTGTGATTATTATTAGCTCTTGATGAACTTGTGGCTCCTTCTATACTCCATTTTGGGTCTTCAAATCTCCTCTAAATGCCTACAAATAAAGGCAAAGATCTTTGTAGAAGTTAAATGAATTAAAGATCAAGGCATTCACAGTTTGGATGAGATAAATGACCCATTTTTACCCTTAACTAAGTACAATGCAATGCATGAATCAATATAATCAATAATGGTATAAATGCATGCAAAATAAGGGTAAAGGTGTTACAAAACACCATAAAATACTCAAGAAAACCATGTAAATATTGGGTTCTATCAAGGACCATTAGGTATCCCGAGGGAATCATAGAGTACATGTTAGTAAAGGTCAAGGATCTAGTTTTTCTAGCTGATTTATATGTGATCGACATATCTACATAGAATATTCATGACTCCACTTTAATCCTAGGATGACCCTTTTTGAGAACTGCTAATACCATCATTAGTATGAAAGAGGGAAGTATTACAATGGAGGTTGGGAATCATAAGATTCATTTCAACATGTATGAAGCCATGAAACACCCATATGAAGATTATTCTCTTCTAGGTGTAAATGCTATTGACATTGCCATTGAGGATGCATGTCTTGAACATGAGCTGCATGATGAATACAAATGTTTTGATTCCAGTGATGAAAATGCTTCTATTTCCTCATTTTCATCTCTTTATTCTTTCTTTCTTCTACAGGGACAATACCTCAGGATGTTACAAAATGAAAGTGTCACACAAAGCGCTGCTAAAGACCTAACACCCTGAGGGACACCGGAGTGGGTGAAAGGGGAAGGGAGATGCAGTAGGCAGGATTCTCTCAAGTCCCACATCAGATGGATTCATCCAAAGTGAAGGCCATATATGTAGTCGTGGCATTGCCTTTGACATCCGAGGTTCCTTTTGGGTGACTATGGAATCCCAAAATGATAAAACCCTGTGCCTACGGGTATCTAAATAGGGACAATACCTTAGGATGTTACAATATGGTATCAGAGAGGAGGAAGGCTCTTTCCATTAGTGGGGAGAGTGTCACACTAAGAGCTGCTAAGGACCTAACACCCCGAGGGATCCCGGAGTGGGTGAAGGGGGAAGGGAGACGCAGTGGGCAGGGTTCACTCAAGTCCCAAATCGGTTGGACTCATCTAAAGTGAAGGGCATATATGTAGTCGAGGCGTTGCCTTTAACATCTGAGGCACCTTTTGGGGGATTATAGGATCCCAAAATGACAAAACCCTGTGCCTACGGGCAACTAAATAGGGACAATACCTCAGGAAGTTACACTCTATACCCTCTATAGTTAGTGATTATACTTTAAGAGAAGAGCTGTTGGATAGTGTTTCAGGTGACTCTTGTACCGTGGAAGCCGGATCATTGCAAGGTGCTCCAGTGCTTAACGACCAAGGAGATGAACTACAACCAGCCTTGTCACCAACTGGTTTAACTCGGAGGCACTTGGATCCTGATAACTATTTGTTTCTCCTTGCATCTACTAATTTCCTTTCCTCTGATTCTCTTCATCCCATACAATATTTGAATGAATGGTTGTCCAATGATAATGCAGGTGTGCAAGAGATTTTACCCAAGGTAATTACTGTAGATTGATAAGAAGTCGATTCAATGCTTGGAGAGGAGGGAGATTGTCACGTGAACCAACTGAAGCCTGAGCTTGCATTTTTTGAAAATAAGGGGGAGTGATTTATTTTCTCTTGATCTTCATAAGTTAGTTCCTTCTGTTGTGCAACCACCCATGCTTGATTTGAAACCTTTACCACCAAATTTGAACTTATACAGACAAGAGTCTAAAACTCCTGGCGTGTGCACATAAACTATAGGAAATTGAATGATGCCATGCGTAAGGACCACTTTCCTCTTCCCTTCATAGACCAAATGCTAGCTGGGAAATCCCATTATTACTTTTTAGACGGTTTTTCTAGGTACTTTCAAGTACCAATCACACCACATGATTAGGAAAAAACCACATTCACATGTCCGTTTGGTACCTTTGCCTATCGAAGGATGCCCTTCGGATTATGTAATGCACTAGGAACATTACAATGCTGTATGATGGCTGTCTTTTATGATTTTCTAGAGGAATGTATGGAAGTCTTCATGGATGATTTCATGGTGTATGGTTGTTCTTTTGATGATTGCCTAGCTAACCTCAAAAAGGTTTTGAAAAGGTGCATTGTAAAAAACCTGATTCTAAACTTTGAAAAATGCCATTTGATGCTCAATGAATGTATAGTGTTAGGTCATTTGATTTCAAGCAAGGGCATTGAGGTTGACAAAGCCATGATTGAGGTGATCTCATCATTGCCTTACCCGGTGTGTGTTAAAGACATTCATTCATTCCTAGGTCACGCATACAGGCTATTTATTAAGGATTTTAGCAAGATTGCTCTACCTCTGTCTAAACTTCTACAAAAATATGTGAAATTTGATTTTGATGATGCTTGTTGTGTTGCATTTGATGAACTAAAACTAAACTCATACCTCCACCAATATTGATTACACCTAATTGGAATTTACCTTTTGAGTTATCGTGTGATGAGTCAAATTTCTCTGTAGGGGTAGTACTTGGGCAAAAAGAAGATAAACTCTCATGAGTTATCGCTTATGCCTCCAACTCAAGTGAACTACAACACAACAGAAAAAGAGTTGTTTGCCATTGTCTTTTCTTTGGAGAAATTTAGACCTTATCTATTAAACTCTCATGTGATTGTCTTTACTGACCATTTAGCTATCCGCTACTTATTAAAAAAGTCACAGTCCAAACCCCGGTTGATAAGATGGGCCCTACTTCTTTAGGAATTCAACATTGAAATAAAAGACAGACCTGGGGTGGTGAATCGAGTAGCCGATTATTTGAGTAGACTTCCAGATGAAACAAAGGGAGTTGACCCTTCTGCAGTTTTTTGTGATTCATTCCTGGATGCAGCTTTATGTTCTTTAATTTCAAAGGAGCCTTCGTATGTGCCATCGTTAATTATCTCATTTCTAGTCTCACCCTATCTTTTATGTGCAAAGTGCAGGCACAAAAGCTACGCAATGATTCTCGTCATTACATATGGACGCCCCTCATTCGTGATGAATGTTCAGTGACCAAGTGATCCGAAAGTGTGTCTGATGGAGAGTTTGATGCGCCCTCTGATACCAAGATGGTGCGAACCCAAAGGGAAAGATCCCAAGAACCCACAGCCAATCTAAAATATACGCACCCCAAGAATGCTAAATAAAGGTTGATGATCCACTTGAACCCTTGAACACGGAAGAACAAGGACCCTAAGTGTTGGAAGACACCACAAGGATGATCAAGCCTTAATAAGTCTGTTAGCTCAATGAAGAACCCTAGAGAGAAATCCACTCTCAAGTTTAAAGTTGCAAGAATGCAATTCTTTAACTCAAAAACATAATCTGATAATCTGATTTCAAGAATGAGGAGTACAATGTATTTATAGATATTACATTCTGAAATCATATCCTAAAAAAAAGATAAAATTCAATCTAAAATCTAAAAAGATAAATTCAAACTTGGAAAATGATAAATATCCTAAAATCTAGGGATAAGGATATTCAAAAGAATATCTTCTATCCAATCCTATCTAATTCAAATTACAAATTTCGCATAAAAGAAATAAACTAAAGATAATAAGCAACTTAGGCCCAAAATGTGATTATTTAGGCCCAAATGAGGTCTTCTATGTATAGCCCATGGTCCAAGCCCTTTAATATGAAGCCTCCAAGCCCAAAATATGATCTACATGTCTATTTTCAGCCCAAATCACATAAATGACGTCCTTGGAGTCTTCTTTCTCATTTGTTGATCCAAATGCCATATGTTTTGTTAAAATCTCTTCCACAAGCCCATTCAATGCTTCCTTGATTCTCTTGGCCCTTGCTTTTGTGATTGGTCCACTTGGAATTTGCAAAGCCTCATTTGAATTTGATGAATCAGCTTGCTGGGTCACATCATTACCTCTCTCCTCAAATAAGCCTTTTAGAATTCCAAGTAAACCAATTGCAAGAGCAAGAACTAAAAGGATTAAAGAATCATTAAATGGGCTTGTGCAAGAGGTTTTAACAAAACATATATCATTTGAATCAATAAATGAGAAAGAAGACTTCAAGGACGTTATTAATGTGATTTGGGCTGAAAATGGACATGTAGATCATATTTTGGGCTTAGAGGCTTCAAATTAAAGGGCTTGGACCTTGGGTTATACATAGAAGGGCTCATTTGTGCCTAAATAATCACATTTTGGGCCTAAGTTGCTTATTATCTTTAGTTTATTTCTTTTACGCGAAATTTGTAATTTGAATTAGATAGGATTGGATAGAAGATATCATTATCCCTAGATTTTAGGATAGATATCAGTTTTATATTTGAAGTTTATCTTTTTAGTATCCTTTTAGATTTTTGATTTAATTTTATCATTTTTTAGGATAGGATTTCATAATGTAATCTCTATAAATATGTTGTACTCCTCATTCTTGAAATCAGATTATTAGATTATGTTTTGAATTCAGTTTGCAAGATTGCAACTTTAAACTTGAGAGTGAATTCTCTCTAGGGTTCTTCATTGAACTAATAGACTTATCAAGGCTTGATCATCCTTGTGGCATCTTCCAACACTTAGGGTCCTTGTTCTTTCATGTTCAAGGGTTCAGGTGGATCATCAACCTTTGTTTAGCGTTCTTGGGGTGTGTATATTTCAGATTGGTTGTGGGTTCTTGGGATCTTTCCCTTTGGGTTCGCACCATCTTGGTATCAGAGCTTTAGTTCTAAACTCAGGTTTTATCTTTATGTTCTTTCAGTTTAAATTTTGTTCTTTATTTCTGTCGTTTCTTGCGTCCGTTCTTTCCCGTCGTTTTGCAATTTCTTTCCATCTGGTCATCTAGTTTTCTTTTGTGTTTTTCAATGTTTAATAGGTCATTTTCATTGTACAGAATCTCATCTTTCTATTTGTTTTGGAACTGTTTCAATCCGAGATTTCTAGGTCTAGTTTTATCCGTTTCAAAATGAACGTGTTTTAGGGTTTTCTGGTTCAGTTTGTATTCTTGCGTTTTTGTTTTTGGGTAGATTTCATTTTATTATTTATATTTTGAAAACAAAAATCTTTGTGTCATTCTTGAACAATCTTGTGTCATTCTTGATTTTTTATTTTAACAATCTTTTGTCATTCTTGAACATTCTTTGTGTCATTCTTAACTGTCTTGAACAATCTTCGTGACATTCTTGATTATCTTGAACAATCTTTGGGACATTCTCGATTTTCTTGAACAATCTTTATGTCATCCTTGATTTTCTAAATTGCTTAGTTCTTTAAAGAGCCTCAAGAGGAATTTAAAGATTGAAAAGAAAAAGGTACAATATGTATGGTGAAAAGGAACTTCTGAAGGATCTCCAAGTTTTACTACAAGGGCTTCAAAGAATGGCTGATGATGCAGAACAATGGATGTCAAGCCATAAATCCAAGTCAAAAAGAAACTTCAAAAGAGAGTTGAAACAAGGCTCTATGTGTGTTGATGTATATTTTCAAGGGTTGGAATTAGCTATGATAAGAGCTCGTGTGAAGGAAACTCCAAGGGCCACTAAGGATCATTTTGTACGTGGGCTTAATCCTGAATTAGCCAATTTTGCAAAGTGGTGGAGCTTCATGGATATCAGAGATTTGGTCCCTCTAGTTGCTGAGCATGAGTGCAAAATCAAGCAAGAGAAAGTTTCAAATTCAAAGGAGATTGAACTAGTGATTGTCGCTACCCCTGTTATAGATACAATCAAGGAGGAGGAAGAATTAAATCATCAAGATCATGAGGAAAACTATAGAGAAGAAGAAATCCTTATTCCAAGTACTAATATTGTAGTTGAAGAAGAATTGAATGCTGAGAATCATGCTAAAAAATGTATAGAAGAACAACTTCTTATTCCAACGACCAATTGTAAGGTTGAAGAAGATCCCCTCAATCATGAAAAGAAAAGTGAAAATATGAGTGGGAGTGAGTTTTGTGAGCTTGTTATAGAGAGAAAAGCTCTGTTTGAAGGAGAAAAGGATATTGAGAGTATAGAGTGTTCTCAAAATAAAGAGAGCTTTGAATTGACTAAAAAGAAGTATGAAAAGAGTTGTGAGAAAAGTGAAATTCAGAATTATTACAACTATAATTCCTTGGTAACTAATGATGTTAATCATTCTTTTCATTGTGATTCTAGTCTGTTGAAGGTTTTCTTGGACTTGTTTCCTAAGAAGCCAACAGATAAATTTTTATCCTCAAGAAACATTAGGCTATTATTTTCTTCACATGCTAAAGATTCGAGGACGAATCTCTTTGAGGAGAAAGGGAATGATGCAATCCAACAGGGCGCATCAAATTCAAATAAGCCTTTTAGAATTCCAAGTAAACCAATTGCAAGAGCAAGAGCTAAAAGGATTAAAGAATCATTAAATGGGCTTGTACTAGAGGTTTTAACATAACATATGTCATTTGAATCAATAAATAAGAAAGAAGACTTCAAGGATGGCATTAATGTGATTTGGGCTGAAAATGGACATGTAGATCATATTTTGGGCTTGGAGGCTTCAAATTAAAGGGCTTAGACCTTGGGCTATACATAGACACCACAAGGATGATCAAGCCTTGATAAGTCTGTTAGTTCAATGAAGAACCCTAGAGAAAATCCACTCTCAAGTTTACAGTTGCAATCTTGCAAACTGAATTCAAAACATAATCTGATAATCTGATTTCAAGAATGAGGAGTACAATATATTTATAGAGATTACATTCTGAAATCCTATCCTAAAAAAAAGATAAAATTCAATCTACAATCTAAAAGGATACTAAAAAGATAAAATTCAAATATAAAACTGATATCTATCCTAATATCTAGGGATAAGGATATCTTCTATCCAATCCTATCTAATTCAAATTACAAATTTTGTGTAAAAGAAATAAACTAAAGATAATAAGCAACTTAGGCCCAAAATGGGATTATTTAGGCCTAACTGAGCCTTTCTATGTGTAGCCCAAGGTCCAAGCCCTTTAATTTGAAGCCTCCAAGCCCAAATCTACATGTCCATTTTCAGCCCAAATCACATTAATAACGTCCTTGAAGTCTTCTTTCTCATTTATTGATTCAAATGATATATGTTTTGTTAAAACCTCTTGCACAAGCCCATTTAATGATTCTTTAATCCTTTTAGTTCTTGCTCTTGCAATCGGTTTACTTGGTATACCTTTGCCCGGTTCCACAAGGCCCTTTACATCGAAATTTTGTGAGGTAGCCCAATATTTCGCCATCTCTAAATCAATTATTAGGAAATATTTGGACCTACCCATTTGTGGGACTAATCATTTTAGATGCCTTTTGAATGAGTACCCATCAAAGCAGATCCTCCAAACCCTATGCAAACCTGGTGCCTCTTGGTTTCAACCTCGAGGTTCTAAGATGTACCTGAAACACGATAAACTGAAGGAGGAAACCAAACCCTTTCTTCACCTTGTGTGTAGCAACATCCTGCCCACTCTCACCTTCAGGAAATTCCCAAAAAACATGCCCTTTGCATTTACCTTCTCAAGACTGGCCCTGAGTTTGATATTGCCAACCTAATGTACTTAGCCCTTTATGATGCTATTCATACTCCCAAATTTTCCAACACCATCATTTTCCTAACCTCATCTTTGAGCTTTTCATTGCAACTGGTTTTCAAATACAAGTGCCTGAAGCTAACCACCGTACCCCAACCACCCTCTATCCCAAATATTGTTGCCCCACAGGTACACTCCCCGCAAGATGCTCATGGACAGGTCACTTTGGAATCCCTCTTTGCGGAGTTACAGCAATTTTGGCTCACCGTTCTTCAACAGCTTCAACATGACTGAAGGTACCAATGCAAGATGGACGCCCTAATCGCTGAACATTTACATTTCCAGCTGCCACCTGAGCATGATGATTTGCCACATGGGGAAGGGACATCTGGTGCTGGGCCATCCTCAGTGGGATTGGATGAGGGCAAAGATGAGGAGGAAGCAGACATGCAGCTTTAGTTTTCTATCTTTTCCTTTTGTTTTTCCCTTTAGTTCTTTACTTGTGTCTGGATGGATATTTTTATGAATACTCTTGTTAACTACTTTTGTTCCAGTACTTTCATGTCATCTTGTGTTACAATGCATAGTTTGGATCTTCCCATTCTTGCTGATTTTCCCTTTACTTTCCCCTACGCTTTCATTCTTTCCTTTTAGGACAATGTCATATTTAAGTGTGGGGGTTTATATCGGGATGTTCAATCTACCATACTCTTGAAATAGAGGAGATTCTGTATATACATTTGTGAAAGCCTAAAATTGCACTTTCTAACTACCTTCACCACGACGAAGTTCTTGGTTTACTACCGCGAAGTTCCGAAAAATCCCTTATTTTTGCATCTTGGTCATAGTTCGCTACGGCCAACTTATGGTTTCACTGCGGTAAAGTTATGCTTGACTATAGAAGCCATTGTCTCGGTTGTACATCGCCGTGGTGACCTCCTTTCTTTTGCAGCGGTGTTCGGTCATTTTTAAAAAAAAAAACATTTGACACAGCAATGTCGTGGGCCCCAACCTCAAAACCCTACTATTTTGATCTTTGATTATGTTTGGACAGTTTCATATGTAATTTTGATCATTCTCGTGTGCTTCAGGAAACCACCCATGTCTTAAATGAAGTGATATTTTGGCTAGCTGCACTTTCTAGCTTTTCAAGTGTGTAGTAAATGAGGGTGCGTTATAACATTTGCACTACAAGTTTTTAAACCTTGAGATTGATTATTTGATATGCTTACCTTGTTGTGAGGATTTTTGGGCCATAATTTGTTTAAGTGTGTGAGTCTGCTTGGAATCTTTTCTCTCTAGAACTTGTTTTAGTTCTTATTCGAGGCTTGATGAACTTGCAGTTTGTGAAAATGATAGAGGCATTCATTTCAAAACCCTCGAATTAAACACAAGCCCAAAGATACTTTACCATTGCCACCCCTTTTGAGCCATCCTTTCTTGAGTACTTGAGTTATAAATATGGTAACATACTCTTGATTAACCTTAATTAATTGATTGTGGATTATCATAAAAAATATATACATATATATGAATAAATGAGAGAAAATGAACGGAAGAAGAAGTACATATATGCATATACAAATGCTTGCATAACCAAAAAAAAGAAAAGAGGGAGAGAAAATGAAAAAGAAGAAAAAGTTTATTATTATCCTCTTCGATTGAAATTTTGTTATGATAAAGAGCTTAACCACAGAGCTTGAGTACTCAAGTTTCTTTCTTAAGCTCCATCTATTGCATATGACCCCTTCGATCCATTACAAGCCTTAAGTCCTCTTGATTTGCATTCGGTAGTTCTTGTAGTAGAGAGGTAGAATTATTACAAGCCTATGGTAGGGAATGAGCTAAGCAGACAAGAGTGAAACTATCCTTAGACAAGTGAGTAGAGAGCTTAAACACATACACTTGAGTGAGATCTCTTCTATTCAATCTCTTGATTTAACTTATCGCACTAATTATCTATCAGCATTCTTTTTATAATTTCAGTTGAATTTTGAAGGTGTTCTACCCCACATAACCTATTTTTAAGTATGGACAGTGATTCTGGTCGCACTCGCTTAACATTGAGTGTTTTCTAAATTTTGTTCAGGAGTACAAAGGTCTAAGTGTAGGGGAATTTGATTAAGCTATATTTGTTATTGAATTTCCATGCTATTTTTGGGGTATTTAGCAAACAACTTAGCTCATTTTTTTTTATCATAATTGTGCTTAATTGTAAGTTAGAGTCTCTGTTTTTAATTAGCCCAGGTTAAGATAGAATTGCCATTGATTAATTCCTAACTTTATTCAAAGTAAATCTTGGATAATCAATACTTTAAGCTATTGATGTTCATTGTAGGATACTCTAGTGGGAGCCGGAAGTGAAGAGTGGCACGCAGGCATCAGAAGGGGATTGAAGAAGTTCACCATTGTGAAGTTCTTGTTTTGCCGCATGTCACGGTCCACTCTAGAAGGTCCTTAAAGTCTTTAGAATTCTCTTGTATATACTTGAATAGCCTAGGATTGTATAGGATATTCTAGAGTTCTCCATACTCTTCCTTACTTTTCCTCACATGTGTAAATTTCTATATATTTTAGGAGAGGATTCTAGAAGGTCAATACAGACCGTTAGATTGAATAGATCTCCACCGTCCATTGAGGAGGTGGAGTAGTATAAATATTTGTAATAATCCATTCAAGCATTCTCCAAGCAATAAGAGAAGCATTCCCTCATACTCTTTTTCTCTCTAGTTTATCTCTCTAGTTTTTCCTTACTTTTCACAACTAAGTCCAGACTTGGTAGGCTTACTAGCAGGTTTCAAGTCTGAGGTCAAGTAAAGCTCACTAGGCCACACGGTGCTTACATCAAGTAAATCACTAAGCCCATGAGAATTGGTATCAGAGCTAGGTTCAAGAGTCTGAGAGAAAGAGATGGCCTCATCTATGACAGAAGTTGTCCGTTCCCAAAAAGTACTAGAAAGAAGGGCAAGGAGAAGGTCAACAAGGAGATGGTGGCTTTGGCGGAAGCCACCATGTCTGACTTAGGGGAAAAGTTGGAGATGTTGTCCAACGCATTGAAGGGCTCGAGTCCAATGAAGATGATGACAAGATGAGGGCTGAGATGTAGGATGCCCTACATGTAGTTACTAAAGGGTGGTCCGAGGAGGTGGAGACCCTTAAGGCCGAACTCCAGGCATAGAGGGGAGAGAATGCTGCACTACAGACACAAGTGGAGGAGCTTGTGATGGAAGTGAAGACTTGCATGGCCACAATGGCCAATACAGGGGCTAGCCAAGTGCCTTCCTCTTTAAAGGAAAATTCCTCAGACCTTCCCTCTTCGGCGGGGCAAGGAATGCAAGGGAAATTGACAACTTCCTTTAGGGATTGGAGGCTTACTTTGGAGCAATGGGGATCATGGAGGAATGCCATAAGGTAAGTCACAGGTGTGATGATGTCAAGAGAGGATCCGAACCCATCCAAACATGGGACGAGTTTAAGAGGGGACTGAAGAGGCAATTCTACCCTGAGGATGTAGAAAACAAAGCAAGGGCCAAGCTTCACCACCTCCAACACAAGGAAGGACATATTTAGGAGTATGTCCAAGAATTCCAAGACTTGCTTCTAGAGATCTTAGATGTGAGTGAGAAAGATGCCCTCTTCACTTTCCTTGATGGATTGTATGGTTGGGTGATCTTTCATCTGCTGTTGCCACTGTAGAGTCCTTGGTTGAATACAAGAAGGAGTCATCCAAGGGCCCTGTCAAGAAGGGAAACCACAGTGGTAAAGGTGGGGGAGATCATGAACATCCATCTAAGAAGGACAAGCCGAGCCACTTCCACAAAGGACAAGCCAAGAAGGAAGACCCTCCAAGGAAGGTCTCGTGCTTCCTTTGCAATGGTCCACATCGGGTCTTTGAGTGCCCTAAGAAGGGAAAGCTTGCTTCCTTCATCATGGAGAATGAGAAGAAGGAGGAGCCAAACCTTGCCTCTATGACCTGTATAAGCTTCCTGGAGATAAAGAATGAGAAGCCTCACATGGGACGGGCCTACGTGCAGGTCCACATCAACAATCAACCCTTGTCAGCCATGATAGACTCCATGGATGACTTTGTCTATATGGCTAAGGAGATCACTGATCTGACCAAGTTTTACTACTGTAATTCATGTCTGATTGCATAATTTTATAGAAATTAACTGGTTTAAAATGCATGTTTTGATGTGAATCGTAGTAGTATGCATTTATGGATTTTATTTCTCTTTAGGCATTGTTTGTTAATGTAAAAATATCTAATTGTGCATTATTTTAATTAATCCTCATAAATGAGTTGAGATTAGATTTTACAAGAGCCAAAAATGATTTTTCAGGTCAAGGAGTCAAGAGGAAAATGCCTAATGAGGGCTCAAATTTGAGGAAATAGTTGTGAAATGGCCAACTAAATGAAGCTGCGCGTTTCGGCTTTCAGGTCGCGACTTATAACATTTATGTCGCGACTCAATGGCTAATATGTCGCGACATGAATGAAATTATGTCGCGACATAAATGCATCTGAGACTGAATCAGGTTATATACCTCAGATTGCGAATTTGAGAAGGGGGGGAATGTCAGCCGCCAACACTCGTGAAAACCCTTCCATTTTCGTCTTCTAGGGTTCTTCAAGGGTTCTTGAAGTCCCTCCACTCCTAATCATTGGTTGGGATCCATTTCTACTCACCATTCCACCACTTCTTGCTTCATCCATTGTTCCCTTTCATCTTCCATGGCTATTGCTGATATTCCAAGACTTCCAGGAGCTGTTCTTGAGGCCATGAGAGGCTAAAACGGTTTGCCTTGAGGAGTTTGATGAAAACCTGAGCTTGGGACTTCATTTGGGGAGTTTTACTTCATCCTTTCCATTATTGTTCATATCATTGCAGTTATTCTT
>QFDD01005667.1:0-15280 GCA_006871305.1 Vachellia collinsii | reverse complement strand
TTTTTATTAAACAAAATTAAATTTAGAGATTAAATTGAGATACTTTATCTTCAAAGACTCAGAGAGAAGGATAATTTTTCAAGGACTAACTAATTAAAAAACCATGATGGAAAATTACGAAAAATATATCCATAAAATCATTTTAATCATGAACTTACTCTAATTGTTTTACCTGTTAATTTAAAAAATTATTTATATGTGATGATAGTTAAATAGAGTTGGATATATGGCCGGATAAATAAGAGTTGTGAAATAAAATATTCAATTTTCTTAAAAAAATAACTATTTATTATTATCAAAATACATATATAGTTGTGTTTAAAGAATGCATATTATCCATGGTTTGTAAATAGTGATGGCAATGACGATTTTCATTTACCTTTCAGGATTAGAAAACCAAAAACAAGCATTTTTAATTATCAATTATTGTGATAGAGAATTTTTCTTACTACGATACGTAAATAAAAAAGAAGGAAATTATAAGGAAAGAGAAAGGAGAGAAATAGAATGGTGGTCCACTAGGGTGATACAGCTCATAGATGAATCTCAATAATGTGAAGGCGTGAGTATATGTGTACTCATTTGCCAAGCTACAAAGGCTCTTATATATATATATATATATATATATATATTAACATAGCTAACCAACACATAACATGGTACTTATCGTGTCTTTTTTATAAGGAACTTTCAAATATTTTACTGGAATGAAGAAAAATGTTAAACATATTATTAACTCAATTTTTAAAATTTAATAAATTTTTAAATTTATCCCTGTTCAAAATGAAAGAATGAGCTAGAGCTGAGAAGTCCAAGTCCAAGAACATTAAATTATGGACAAAATTGGACATATTTATATGTAAAGTTAGTGAGATGACTTGTATTAAGGAATAAAAAACTCACAACGCTATATTGTTAATAAATACCAATCAACGAATTCTAACCCTGCCTTCATCAATAAACAAAAGAAAAGGGTTAAAAGCAAGCAAAGCGTGGAGGGCATGTGAAGATGAATGTGCCCTTACATGTCATAAAAATGGATCATCCATGTCAATACAAAAAAATTGACTTTCAAGACTTTTAGCGAAGATAAGTTGTGGCTAAAATGTCGCCACCGTAGCAATTGTCGCTAAAAATATTAGCAGCAAAAAAATAATTTGCCACAGAGAAGACTTTTAGGGCTGAAAGTCTTCTTGGCGGCGACTTTTTTATTGCGGCTAATACTTTCACAATTATTAAAAAAATAATAATTTATTTCAATGACTGACATATCATCACCAACCGGCACCATGTCACTGACGATTGCCACATCGCTACCATTCCCTGCACACCACATGTCACCACATATATAAAACCTCAACTATGCCACATGTCGCCAATTGATAAATCTAAAAGTTTGCCTTCTCCAAGAATTAAACCTCCAACCCCTGGGCGTGCATGTGAGCCTTTACCAATTAAGCTATAATAACTTTACATACTTTAAATGCATATATAAATATATATATAATATTTTACTACATAATAAATTATACACTACAAAAAAAAGTGATTTTGTAGCGGTTATTAGTTGTCATTGTAGTGGTTATAAACCGCTGCAGGAGATATTGTAGCGGTTTACGAACCGCTGTAAAACTCACCGTGGCAACAGGTTTAGTGGCGGTTTTTGTGAACCGATGCGCATACAAATACAACCGCTACTAACTTTTGTAGCGTTTATAACCGCTACAAAATGAAACGGTGCAGAATTTGTAGCAGAACTAAAACCGCTACTAAAATGTAATTAGAGAAAAAGGAAAAAAAATATTGTAGCGCTCAACAAACCGCTACTAAAAGTAAAAACAGTGCAAAATATTGCAGCGGTTTTATAACCGCTACTAATTTTCTAATTTAAATTGGTATTGCACCAAAATTTAAAAACCCCACCAACATTTTGCAGCGGTTTAAAAACCGCTACAAATATAAATATATATAAATTGTAAAAACCGTTTAATTTCTCGCACTAGGTTTTTGTAGCGGTTATATAACTGCTACTAAAATAGAAATTGTTTTTTAAAAAAAAATCGTATTCTGAATAATGTTTTAATTATTAAAAAAATTAATTCAATTATAGAAAGTAATTTATAATTAATTAAAATAAAGTATTAATAATTAAATAACATATAATATTTGGCGCAACGAATTAAGTACCTGAAAAGACAAAAAATAAAAAATTATTTCACCAAAATCAATATCAATAAATTAAATAAACAAATGCAGAACAAAAAACAATTAACATTAAATAAATACAATAACAACACAAAGAGTTCAGAACAATACCTATAACATACATTACACATCAGAAGCTTTCCAAACCACTAAAAAATAAGTCCACAGTGAGCGGGATAAAAGAAAATGAAGGGTGGAAACGAATGGGGGTGGAAGGGTATTTATAGGATGTCTGGCAAGAATTAGCAGCGGTTTGGGGCACGGTTTTTTGCAACGGTTTGTTTTGCAACGGTTTAATTTGTAGCTTTTTATGTCACTGTTTTTTGTAGCGGTTTTTGTCATTTTGTAGCGGTTTTGAAACTGCTACTAATAAATTTTGTTGAAAAATAAAATAAAATGCTTGAAACAAATTGGATCTATATATATATTACTAACCTGAATTATTTATTCGGCATCATCCGCCATGACAAGTGGTAAATCTTCATCTCCTTCGGGGAAGAAGTTTTCAAAATCAATAGGATGGAATGGCTCCGCCTCATAGACAGTGTGCTCATCGCTATCACCCATGTCGTAAAGATCTCTAGGCTTAAGATGAACGACCATACTCCAATCTTTATGCTTCTCATCCTCCACATAATACACCTGTTTTGAACCGCTGCCATAACCGCTGCAAAGAGCAACGGTTGAATATTAGTAGCGGTTTTAAAACCGCTGCAAATTGGAATTCAGTGGCGGGATTTCTCAATTTCAAATTTGCAGCGGTTTAAGAACCGCTGCCATAACCACTGCAAAATATGTAACCGTTTGTTTTTGCAGCGGTTATGGCAGCGGTTTAAAACCGCTGCTAATTTGAGTTCATTCGTTTGCAGCGGTTTTGAACCGCTGCTAAATTCCTAACTTAAACTCCTTCTTTTTCCAACATTTAAATATTTAAATTCTTAAATTTAAATAATACATTAGGCAAATTTTTTAATAAAATTTTCAACATTTAAGTAATAGCACTTTTTAAAGGAAATTTATAAATTTAACTAATAACAGTTTTAAAATTTTTACAATATATACAAGAAAAAAACAAAAATCTATCAAGAGTCCGGCTGAGGGGGCGGTGGGTCATGCTGACTGTCTGGACCCTCATCTATCCGAGGAGGCTGGGGATCAGGCTGAGCTGGTGGTGGCGTGAAGATCGGCAACACCATCGGAGGGAGCTGCGGAGGAGCGACGCCTAGCTGAACCTGGTGAAAGGCCATCTGGATGATGGAGTTGGCAACCTGCCTCCACATCTCCATCTGCGCCTGCACCTGCGCTTGGGTCTGAGCATGGGCCTCCACCTGGGCCTGCACCTATGCATGCACCTACGCCTCGACCCGTGCCTGGACCTGGGCGTCCACTCGAGCGTCAACCTGCCCTAAGAACTCCTCTCGGACCTCCTCTCTCAGCTCAGCACGTAGGGACTCTCGGTCCACATCGGAATCACCGTGTCTCCTGGGTCCCGATGTGGTCGCCTGGGATGCAGCAGCAGAAGATGAAGTCCCAGCTTCATATATGCTACTCCTGAAGACTCTGGTCCTCGTCGCCCCAAACCCGAATCCTGGAAGTCGCCCAGGGTGCTGATCACGCCCTTCCATTGCCGTCTTCAGTGAGAGAGTGGGGTCTAAGGCTGACCCCTGGGACTCCCTGAGCTCAGCGTCAGTTCGCTGAATACGCTCCTGAAATAGAAAACAAATGATATTAAATTATTATATAAAATGAAATAAATATTAAATATTTATAGAAAAGACAAAATACACTTACAATAAGTTGCTCAGTCTCCTCAGATAATGGAGTCCCGTCATTGTGCCTATGGGTGGCCACATACATATCTCCGTATGTGGCCCTCTGACCCTCCCTCCTCGCTGCGTCGTCCTAAATAAACATAATATAACAATTAACAATTAAAAAACAATTAAAAACCAATTTTAATAACAACTTACCATCTCAGCATAGGTGCAGGAGAATGGCTTCGATCCTGCAGTATGGTGGATCGTCTGGCGTGCGCGGCTCTGTGCAGCTCGCCTGGAGATAGCCATATTCCCCGGTGACCTCCTCCACCGGACAAATCTTGCCCAGCTTTCTGGCTGGACTGGGTCAAGCACGTCTTCTGCCACCTCCTGCGTAGTCCGCGTGCCATCCCGGTTCTTCGAGTGGTACAGGCGATTTCGCCTGTTCTTCCACCCCTCTCCCATCTTCGAGATGGAGTAGTCCTTGTGCGCATCCCGCACAGCAAATTTATTCTGCAAAAAAACAAATCAAAGTTAATCAGTATTTCACAATATAATAATAACTTAAATGATTAATATATTAAAATTATACCTTAACTTTATTCTCCCAAACCCAATCCTTGTCGTCCTTCCGCACCCTCTTCCACGTCTCGGCGCTTATGTCAAACTGGCCGTAGTTCCCTCCTTGCTCGGCCAGGTAGCGGTGGTACAGCTGACCGGCCTTCCCGATCGGTTGCCGTGTCAGCTCATTCCAGGGTACCACGATCCGGTGGCCAGCATCTAGTTGAGAAACATCCCTCAATGCCAGCTTCCTCTTCTGCAACCGACCTGTCGGATCTGCACATTTCATTCAAACATTAAAAATATAAATTAAATTAATTCATCAATTTTATTACAAAATATAAATCTAAATTACTTACCCTGAATGTCCACTTTAAAGTCAGTGGACCGTGAAGCAGAAGACCGAGGGAATCCCTCTTCCCTGGCGATATCCTCATCCTCGAAGTTCTCAGCCGCCTCGACTGAGATATCTGGAAGATCGAAATCTTCGACGCTGAGATATGTGTTATCAGGATTGGCCTCAGCGCCGCCAACTTCCGGAAACTCCTGCTCCTCAGGATTGGCCTCAGCGCCACTTCATTCCGGGATGTCCTTGTGCGGTATCATAGGCTCCTTACCGGGCCTACGTGTAGGATCGGGACTAGACATCTATAATAAAATAAAAAACATTAAAATAAAGTTAAAAAATAAAAACATAAAAATACTTTAAATAAATTTAAAATAAAAGCAAAAGTAATACCTTTTCTTTTCAAGAATAGACTGATTTCTCTATATTTTAGTTTCTGAAAATCTTTCGATGTGACGTTTTTGAGAAAATGGAAGTTGAATATATAGAGCCAGGAGTTAGCAGCGGTTTAAACAAAACTGCTGCTAATTAGCAGCAGTTTCAATAAAACCGCTACCCAAACCGCTGTAAAATAAGATGACTTCTCAGAAAACACGAAACTTAGTAGCGGTTTTATAAAAACCGCTGCTAAATTGGAGGGAATTCCGAGACGTTTCAAATTTGCATCGGTTTATTTTGCAGCGGTTTTAGTAACCGCTACTAATTGGTGACCTTTCGTATTTTGCCGCATTTTTTTCCATAAAACCGCTGCAAAAGTACGCTGCAATTTTGGCGGGTCATTCGCGCCAAAGTTTGTAGCGGTTTTAAACCGCTACTAATTAACCGTCGTGGCAAACACTTATTTTCTGCGGCAAATTTGTTCAGAACCGCTACAAGTTACATATTTTGTGGCGGTTTATAAAACCGCACAAAATAACCGCTACAAATTACCATCTTTTTTGTAGTGATAAACATTTATACACACACACATTTATGTGTATATATTTATACATATATCTATATATGCAATATGTAATATTATTAGAAACTAAAAGTAAATTAATGATAATTTTAATGTATGTGTTTATTATTTTATATATTTTCATTTTATTTTATATATAGTATATTATTGATTGAATAATAATTTGTATAGACTTATATAATTATTAATTTCATAATGTTTATTTTTCAAAGATATTATTTTTAATTAAAAATTTACAAATAAAATAAATATTAAATTTCTTGCCCTCAGCGGTGACTGAAAAAAGTCACTGTTGAAAGTCTTAACTTTGGCGACGACTTAAAAAAGTCACCGCTAAAACTAAAAGTATGCTTTTAGTGACGACAGAAAAAGTCACCGCTCAAAGTCTAGCCTTCAGCGGCAACTAAAAGGTCGCCACTGAAAACCTCCTTCAGCAACGACTTTTCTATAGCCACTAAAGTTGTCGCTGAAAGTCATTTTTTTTGTAGTGTGTAGTTTAACTTGAAGGGTCTGTATGATATGAGGGGAGGGGAGGGAAAGTTAGCTAAAGGAAAAAAATTTTGAGTTGGATTTAAAAAAATATAGGATTGTTGTTACAAATTTGTTAATTGATTTTTCTTACTTTTTTATCTTACACCTTATCTTTATTAAAATTTATAACCCCACTTCTTTAATTCTTTTAAATTCAACTCATAAAATGTTTTCTTCCTTCCCCTAATCACCAAATCCCTTGTACTAAACAGCCCCTAAAATTTTTCCATCTCTTAACTGCATTCACATCCTCCACTTTTTTAGTGGAAAAGATTGTCTCATTCAAAGAATTAAAAAAGGGGTTAATTTTCCTCAAAGTGTTGAATTAGGAACAATGTTACCATGTAAGTTTTTAAAATTTTAATGTCTCCAAGAAAATTCAAAACGTATTGGATGTTTTGCCCATCCCGTTAATAAATTGACATTAATTGACTGTTAAAATATTGAAGTTGACCATCATTTAATAGTAAGAGGCAACATTAATTGCTTCATTTTAATACTGTTAGTGTAATATTGAACTCAAAAAAACTTTTGAAACAACATTATTCCTGACTAAAATATTCCAAAGACATTAAATGACATATCAAGGGAAAAAATAAGATTCATTGCATTGATAATATGATTAACTATTACTTCAGTAGCTTCAACAATCTCATCAGGTTTGTAAAATTCTCCTCCAAAATAGTCTTTTATTACGGACCTCCAAGAGATTTTCTAGCTGAACCGAGCTAGTTACCTGACTTTCAGTCATCCACCACTTTAATTAGAACTCTAAATGATTCTCTCGTTGTTTTTCACTATGTTAATTCTTCTAATAACCAAAAAAAAAAAAAAAACACTACTAACTCTTCTACCAATAATTATTGGATCAAGTAGAAGGAACTCGATGTCTCATGTTAGGCCACAAACTCAAACCTTATTGATAAAAAAATGACATTGAGAGAGTCTGCTGTAACAAGTATATTTTTCAAATAATCACACCCTAAAACCTAGCTATTAAAATCAGAGAAAACAAGACCTTACAAGGCTCCTCTTCAAGCTAACCTTCCCAAAGTGAAACTTGTGAGGAACTCATCTAACAGTTAGTTTTTTTGATGTGGTTTTACCAAGTACTTGTGATGGTTATAATGGTGCTTTCATTGAGTGTCAATGGATCAAAGATGGCTACTTGTGGAGGTCAAGCGGAGGCTAGAGGTGAATTATCGACTAAGTATTGGATATCATATATTTGAAAAAAATACATAAAACTCGTCAATTCTTCTATTATTAATACCACGTCTTAATTGTCATGATTAGTTGTTAATTAATTATATAGATTCCTAAATCTCAGGCGCTACGTGTAGCAGAATTTGATGATTGAATCGCATTCAGTGGCCAATATATAATAATTAACTAAATGGTGAGGGGTCCGTAACTTTTCGTGGAGGAAATCCTTTGATCGTGACCCAATAACGAAGGATTACATAAACAAGTTCCTTTGTTTATTACTAGATATTCATGTGTCTCATTATGATCCGTTTTAGGTTAAATGACTTTTAAGAGTCGAGTTTATATAATGGTCAAAACCACTCTTTATTACTTTTATATTTTGTCCCTTATTCCTTATTTTTTTGTGTGTGTGTGTGTGTTTATATATATATATATTATATGTATCTATATGTAATATGTTTTGGTTTTACGGTATTTATTTTCGTTAAAACATGTACAGTTTTCAACTTTTTATAATATATATTATATATAATAAAAACCAGAAAATGAGTTCTTTGGTTAACTCTTGAAGCTGTAAATTCTATTTGGAAACTATGTGCCTAATTATCCTCTAAGTGCATATATAATGGAGTTTAGCATTTAAATTCTACAGCAAGTCCAAAAGGGAGAGATGGACATGCTTATAAAAAAATATTACATAAAGATGCGTATATTCATATCTGTATTAAGTTAATATAAATATCCTTGTGATGATCTTCAAGTTCATATAAACAATGAAATTATTAGTGGCCAATCATTTGACTGCAGTGCTTAATTAAATATATATGTTGTATGATATATTAAAAAAATCCAACAAATTTGATAAAATATGTGGCCTGAACTGTACCGTATATTAATCAAATTTTGTATAACGTACATGAATTTTTTTTTTTTTGGTTTGAAATATACAGGATTCACACTCTTGTTTACAAGTTAAAATTTTGAAGATCCTTCTAAGTATACAGATAAATTTCTCTAAATAATAATATCATTATGATGAGTCATCGGATAATATATCATGAATATATTATATTCCTTTCTCTTATAAATATAAACTCATTTAAAGTGCATCAAACATCCTAGAGTATTTTAGGTGTTGGATGCATACAAAAACAAAATTTCAAGGTTCCAAACGTATTTAAAAAAATGGTTAAAAGTGTTGTATGCATATAAAAAATATATCTGATACTGAATGCACCACAAAATACTTTTGGTATTGAATCCACTTTAATCCAAAAAATATCCTTAAAATAATCAATAATTCATTCTATGATGGGGACTTTAATGCGTCTTCATTCATGCTCAATAATATTGGGCATGGTTGGGATGACGTTTTACTAGTACTAGTACGTTCACGTAAGGCAAAATAAAAACTCATCTCACACGGTTACCTTATAAATAATAAATTATATTGAAAAAATAATTTTCACCGTTAATTCAAATGGGTAATTATAATCTAAAGTAAAAAACTTCTCATTATATTTGATATGTGTGTTATACGATATCACAAGTGTTTGTTTAATATTTGATCAACAATATATCTAAAAACACTTCATACATACATAGAACATTAGATCATGAGAACTTCCACAATAACTTTCAGAACGTCGTTTTGAAGAATCCATTGTTTTACCTAGTGCTTTTGAAAACGCCAAAGCTAATTTAAATCTATTTAGAAAAAACTAGTAAAATTGGGTCACTACCTTTATTTTACATTCATAGGATGACTAATTTTGAGGCTAGGGAATGCAATGATTGTTGTCTATTTTTCAAAAACCTAAGCCCTTTTTCATCTGTGATTTATGTCCATATATATAGATATATATAGCCTACTCACGCGGATAAAGACGAGAAAGCTAGGATAGGAATCATTTCGCATGTTTATCTATATGAATAGACGAACTAACAAGTGCAAGATTTATTCTTATTAACAAACAAACACACACTCACACACACACAAATGAACATAGAACATTATAAGAACAGGATATTGTTACAGTACTCCTCAATGTCGAATAAGTGGATTTATTAATATAGATGTTGAATCAAAGGAAATTCTGTTAAATTTGAAAACATTAAAAAAAAACAAGAATATAAGCATGTGGAAAAAAAGTAGATATTGTATGCCCAAAAAACTGACTTGGGCTAGTAAGGTCCAAGGCCAAATTTGCAAGCCCAACCAAAGATGTGATTTATCTAGAGGTCCAACAATCATATGCGTAGAGGACACATGGAGTCTACCTAAAAGTTCATATATGTTTCTCACATCTCCCACACGTAAGACCAGGCAATTAGATTCTAAGATCTAGAGACCACAACCCCGAGATCCTTGGGGATCGTTAGCCAGGGTGAATAAGTGATGGAGGCCGAGGATTAGCTATTTATTTTCACTATACCTTTCGTTGTACATATAGATAACACATCCAAATGCTCTGAATGATCTATCTCTCTCATTCTACTACTTTGTAATCGATCGTTGCTGAATTTTCAACAATCTCATTGATGAACACTCATCTATTTGTCTTTGTGTTAAGCCTTGTGTTTTCACATCTATTTTTCATGCACTATTGGTGGCCTAATCCATTTTTTTCAATTTAATCCTTTGCTGATATTTAAACAAACATTTTGGCGCAATTTGTGGGATCCAATAGTGATCTTTCAAAAGCACTATTGCATTTAACACAAGGCTCCTAATCGTCATCATTATCCCTTGTTCTATGCTCTTTTGTTATCGCTAATTATGACTAGAAAAACATCAGTTCTACTGATCAATCCCTTGATGCCTTTAAGGTGAGCATCACAAAATGGGTTGATTTGGTTATGAAGCAAACTGCTCAGATCACCAAGCAAACCAAGAAGGTTTTTGCTCATTAGGAGCTTCAAGAGCAGCAACAAGAAGGTTGTAGTGCTTGGAGTTAGAGCACTCCGCTTTGAAGGAGCAAATCACTACTTTTACTACTTAGAGCCAACCCAATGTACTGCTATCGGGACAACTGTGCTCAATCTTCTCCATACCTTATTATCCCTGAGGGATGCCCCCGAATTTCACCCCCTCAATTGTTCAAACCCCAGGTGACGACACGTCTACCACTCCTATAACTGACCCCTCTGCTATGTTGGGATCAAGTGTAGGATACATTAATCATGATTGGGCTCAAGAGAGACAAGCTAATATGGAGCAACAAAATTTGGAAGGCCACTTCGATGCTATCATGCACCCAGTAGACAACATAGCTAAAAAGCCTAATGCACAGGCCAGCACAATTGAGGCCAATTTTCCAGTCTTGCCCATGGAATGGTAGAAGAAGATTCAAGAGTTAGAAGCCATTGTGGGGAGAATCTCAGGGGTACCCATACCTCTAAAGAAGAGCCAACTAGGCAATTTTGTAGATTCTCCGTTCACAAATGAGATCGCCTAGTAGACATGATAAAGAAGTTCACACTTCTGCACAATCAGCTATACAGCGGAACAACAGACCTTGATAAGCACATGGCTCATTACAGACAGTGGATGCATACCGTCGTAATACCACGCGACCTACAAGAGGCATGCATGTGCAAGGGATTTGGATCCAGCCTCTCTGGCCCTGCCATGGAGTGGTTCACTTCGTTGTCCTCCCAATTTATCACTTCCTTCACAAATTTGAAAGACGTGTTCGTCCAGCAATTCTCAAGTAGTCGGAAGCTACTCAAATAACCTAACGACCTATACCAAGTCATCTAGCGATGAGGAGAGTCCCTGTGAGACTTTTTAGGACATTTCAACAAGAAAGTTGACATCTCCAACTGTAATGTCACCACTGCCATTTCAGCCTTTTTTAAAAGGTTTATTGCCTAATTCCAACCTTTATAAAAAGCAAACGAAGTACACATGTAGTACCATGGAAGACATCTTGGCTTGGGCATGGGCCCAAATCAAATGGGAAGAAGACCAAATAAACGATTGGAAGTATCAGTTGTCAAGCTATGAATGCCCTGATAGGCGTAGTAGGAACCCTCATTGCTTGAGTAAGGGTTGGAGAGTTGAGCCCTACTCGAGTAGTGCAACTGAAAGGAGGAACTCCAATAATGCAAATGGAGCAGGGACTGGTCGCTTCCCCCTAAACTTGAAGAATACAACTTCTCAACCTGGAGAACTCGTCCAGACCCTCACCAGCATGGGAGACAGAGTAAAATGGCCCCTAAAGATAAAGAAACCCATAGATTAGAGGGATAAATCCAAATGGTACAATTTCCACAACGATGATGGACTACATCACCCTACGATTTGAGGTTTCAAAACAGCTAAAGAAGGGACACCTGAGCCATGTGTTGAGAAACGGGGGGGTCTGATAAGAAGGACACACTAGCAGTAGCCCTAACACCGAAGGATCCTCGCGAAACACCAGGACCATGAACAGTGTTATTAGGGGATCAGAGATCAATGACCACATTTACTTAGCAGCCAAACAACACATGAGGGCACTGTCTAACAACCAAATAACCAACAAAAATAGACAGAAAGAGTAGGAAATTATTGTATGCCCAAAAAACTAACTTGGGGCTGGACAGGTCTAAGGCCCCAGTTGCAAGCCAAGCCAAAGATGTGATCCATCTAGAGGTCCAACGGTCATATGCCTAGAAGACGCATAGAGTCTAACCGAGAGCTCAGATATGTCACCCACATCCCCCACACATCGGACCAAGCAGTGAGATTTGAAGATCCAGCAATCACAACCCCTAGATCCTTTAGGGTTGTTAGACAGGGCAGATAGGTGACAGAGGTCGAGGACCAGCTATTTATTTTCACTATACCTTCCATTTAACATATAGATATCTGAATGCTCTTAACAATCTACCTCTCTCACTCTACTGCTCTGTAATCGATTACTACTGAATTTTCAACAATCTCATTAATAAACACTCATCTGTTTGTCTTTGCCTTAAGCCTAATGGTTTTACATCTATTTTTTTCCTACACTGTTGGTGGCCCAATCCATTTTTGTTGATTTAATCATTTACTAAAATTTGCACAAACAGATATAATGTGCAATTTTAACAATGAGGTTTTTTTGTTAAAAGCATTTGACACAATTAATTTTTGAAAGGTCCAAAAGTAAACTAGACCTTTTTAAATATGATGCAACTTTAACAACTTTGTTAAATTAACTCAAAAGTCCAATATAAAGCTAGAGGAAGAACAAGCGGGTCTCGCATAAAAAAGATACTAATGCTTGAATAATTTAATAGTGTTGTTAAATTTGCACCATTTCTAAAAGATTGTACATACTTTTTCATTCAAGCAAAAAAATTTGTTTCTAAAATTGCACCTTAACCAAAAAACTAATGGTATTCTATTTTGGGTTTAGGTACAAAAATACCCATAAACTTTTACCAAAAATATGTTCAGCACCATATACTTTTTGGAGGTGCAAAAATATCCATAAACATTCAAAATTGGTGCAAAAATACTAAAAATGTTAAATTTAAGGGAGAATGACAAAAAACCTTTAAAATATAGGAAGGAAAAATTAGGGTGTCTAATATTCTTAATCCCATATCAGACCTAGTGAACTAATTAGGGATATTGAATTTTGATGAAAAAACAAGAATGCCCCTGAGCTAAAAGGAAAAGGAAAATCTCATATTCTTGGTTAGTTATTCTCTATACTCAAATTTGCAATTCACTAAAATCATATTGCAATTTCGTCAATGGAAGCAATCTTATATGATATCAACTAGAAATTGCAACTTGATTTTAGTGAATTGCAACTCAAGTATATAGAATAATCAGTTAAGAATAGGAGATTTTTACATATGGAAATAACTATTGTTGAAACTTAAACAATGGGACTCCCCTTAACAAACAGAATTGCAAACTTGATTTTAATGAATTCCAATTCAAGTATAGGGAATAATCGGTCAAGAATATAAGATTTCCCTTTTCCTTTTAGCTTAGGGCATTCTTGTCTTTTCATCAAATTTCAATATCCCTAATTGGTCCACTGGATCTGATATGAGATTAAGCATATTAAGCACCCTGATTTGTCTTTTCTATATTTTAAAGGTTTTTTTTTATCATTTTCCTTAAATATAACTTAACACCAATACTTTTCATAGTAGGGCTCATGCTATTTTTGCATATATAGATTTGACGTTATGACATTTTTACTCTCATTTTAAATGTCTATGGGTATTTTTGCATCTTCGAAAAGTATATAATATTAGATGAACTTTTTATAAAAGTTCATGTGTGGTTTTGCAACTTAACCCTTTTATTTTTTTGACAAGTGCATTATTAGCGTTATCTTATCGAGATGTTCACCTATATGGTACCAAATGTTGTTGGATTGATATTAGTTTTGGTGGATAAGGTATTGATATTAAAGGTTTTATTCTTTTGCAAGAGAGTGCGTGTATTAGTATTTTTTTTAATTAAAATATTATGAAAAAAAAACCCCAACAACGATTAGCACAAGTGATTTTGAGATTAAAAATTACTTCCTCTCTGATTCTAAATACATAAGCTAATTGAGGGATTTACGTTGATAATAAATGTAAGATCAAAATCCATTTTATATCCAAAATTTTTAATTTTTTCACAAGCTATTCCCGTTGATTGAATATATTAAAGGGGCTATTCATCAATGATCATAAAAATTAAAGGGGATATTTTAGAAAAATTAATATACATATGTTACAAATAACAAACTAAACAGATATTTATGATCAGAGAGAGAGAGAGAGAGAGTGTGAGTGAGTCAGTGAGTGAGTGATCTTTGCTAGCATACAGTAGCTCTCCTGCATTGCAATTCAGAGGAGGTTAAAATCAAGTTCAATAGTATGAGCATTACAAGCGGGTCAATTATCATATTAATTTATACCTTTTCTGAAAATATGACCTAACTTGTTAATTGTCCAACGATATTGCCTAATTTCACCAATGACATATTGATCAAGGGTTTGGGTTATCTCATTTTTTTTTTCACCTTTTCTTCTCATAATCTCATCTCAACCTTAGATAAATAAAAGGATTTAGATTTATTGTTTTATAAAACTTCAGCACATGTATCGCCGTAAATTGCAGCCTCCTATACTTTTTTAATGAATGAAAATGGCATTTAACCTATGTTCAAAGATAGCCAGCTCAACCAAATCACTTAACCTATGTTCAATCCTTAGAACGCTTCTAAGATTTTTTACTAAACTCAAGCAAGTTTAAAGCAAGCCACGTGCAAAGCCACAATACAACTACGAGACAGACTGGGTTTTGATTTTTCTTTTTAACCCTTAAAGTTAGCGAACCCAGATAACCCACTCATGGAAATCACGTACGCCTTGAACAACTCTCACAAGACAAAATTGAAAGTTTGAATATCTCTCAAAAGAATGAAATTATAGACTTTGAAGCACAAACAGGGTATAAAAAGATTTAAATGAGAGTAACAAATGCTCAAAAAGGTTTCACACTTCTTCACCGGCCAACTTGAATGGGATGATAATTATATATTTATGAAAAGTTAGTCTTCAGAAATACGATTATAGGCATTGAAAATGAAAACCCTAAAGAGACGTTATTGGAGAGGAAAAAAAGTTTTTTTAATCAATTGCAATAATTAACGGCCTCTCGACATGCTCATTAACGTGTTAAGTGTGGGGTTAACTTGTTAAGTGCACTCTAAAACTAAAATA
>QFDD01005666.1:0-13486 GCA_006871305.1 Vachellia collinsii | reverse complement strand
GCAGGAAATTTCTCTCCGGGGCAGTGGCTGAAGGAGTTGCAGCGCCGTGAGGAAGACGAAGGTGATTGATGGCCAGGGACTGCGGCTCGAACTGACGATGAAGCTGGAGAGGATGACGAGCAAGGGCAAGACCATTTACTTGAAGATGAAGATCACATTAAGGTTCAGACGACAGATTATGGTGAAGTCTTGCTCCCAAACAAGTAATAAACATCTCACAACTTGCCATAGATGCGCAGTTGGTTGAAAGCCGCGAATGGAGGAGATAGATGGCATTTATTTATTGGTGAACTTGATATTCACAATATCCAGTCCTAAAAGTAAATTTTATCCTAAAATTAATAAGTAGAAGTTATAAAAAAAATACATAGGATATAATTAAAAATTAGATGAAACTATACGCATATGGGAAGAAAGAAAAAAAAATAAAAGAAATATGATTTTTAATTAAAAAGGTACTTTAAGAATCAAATTGGATCTAATTAAAAATAGGTGAAACTTTAAAAACCTGATAAAAAAGAAAAGAAAACACTATAGGGACCTAACTAAAATTCAGTTAAAACTATAAAACACCTATAGATTAATTATCCCTAAGTAATTTGGAATAATAGAATATTACTTAAATCCTGATAAAAAAATTAATTGCTAATAATTATGCTAAAATTAATTTATTATCAATATGTTCCAAGAGCCTTAAAAGTAATGTAAAACTTGTGAAATTATTTTAATATCTTTCTAATTTAAATATTTCTCTTTTCGTAGTTATATATATGAACATTTTTACATGTTTTATTACGTTATATTATTTTGAGCATGATTGAGTTGATTCTACAGTGTATGCCTAAAAAAATTGACTTAGGCCAAATTAGATCAAGGTGCAACAGAGAAGACCAGCCCAAAACGCAGTCCACCAAGGGTTCCAACGGTCTAGCACCCTGACGGCACATGAGGCAACACCTAGGATTCGTGTCCATTGCCATCTACCCCTTAATGTTGGACCAGATAGTTAGGATTCAAAAATCCAGTGACCACTATCCCAAGATTTTCATAAGTCGTTGGATGCAGCTAACGGGCAACTGCAACCGGTGACCATCTATTTATTTTTCATTGTATCTTTTGTTGAAAATATATCGAACTTGTTGTATTCAAACCCCCTCTCTCTTCTGCTTTCTCTCAAATGTACTGTATATACGTTTACCTTCTCCCTGATCACTCCGACTCTGTTATGTTGCGGAGCCTATTTTGCCCACATACGAATCATTACAATCAATTTCTTCTTACTTCATTCCACTCTTCTTGCGTTGGTTGCAGTAGTTCCGTTCATTTGTTTTCGCATTGTTGGTGGCCCAATTTTTCTTAATCGTGTTTATCCAAATCATTTACAAACATTGGCATAAACATGTAGTTAAACAAATAATGTGCCTATTTGGATTTAGCGGTGAAAATTATTTTTTAATGTAATTTACGATTTACGAAGTATGTAGAATAAATTTTATCTCAATTTGTATGCATGTAGTCCTATGTAACACCATCACAAGCCCAATATTTAAAGTAACCACTGTCCGAATTAAATGAGTGGGACCCGTTAGACAGATAATATTTAAAATGTTTTGGGCCTCAGCCCAATATTATTTCAAATATTGTTAGGGCCTCTGAAGAGAGCATTAGCCATTGAAGTGCGTTTGGGCTTTGCTGGTCAAATCGGGTAGGGTTTAGGAGCTGTTTCATTTCCCCTACATATTTTTCATCTTTGGGAAGCCAAGTCTAATCTTTTGTGTAGCATTCGTACGTTGGAGCAGACCTCGGCCTTCTCATCATGGTATTACTTTCCTCTCTGCAATTTTCATTTTGTTGATAAGCGATTCGTGATATTGCACATTCTGCTTCCCTTTTCTGTGACTCAGATATTTAACGGGATCTTGAATCACTGGTAGGGTGAGTGATCGGAAGGTTGTTGAGAGTGAAATCGGGTGGGGAGCGTGATCTGAAGGCGAGTATTGAATTGAAGAGGAGAAGATCGGCACGCCTAAAGATCCCTAGCTTGCCGATTGATTTGAATACTATCCATATTCGAGCGATTCGTGAGAAGATTTAATTTGCAGAAAATGACCGAAAATGAGGGAATTTGGGGGTGTCCGCACTATATTTTTTGTTGCTGATAAATGGCATGTATATAGTTTAGATCAAGCATTGGTCTGTGATGATCCATATTTCTGAGGTCTTTCCTGAATTCTTTGTTGTGGGTTGTGCGTGCCAGATTTAGGTATTGAATTACATAGAAGTCAGATATTCTACCAGCCCCTGCTAATTAGTTATAGTTCTTTGTTGTGGATTATGTATGTATGCCCAACTGTAGGAATTGAATTATGATGAAGTCAGTTACTCGATCAGCCAAAGTTTCTTCAACTTCATTGTTACTTTTTAGCCACTCGCTCCTTGTTGCAGCTAAAGGTTCTCTGTGATTGGACACTCAGAATACTAGTTTAGGTCTTTAAAAATGTACTGCAATTTTCAACTTTGTAATTGATGATGTAGAAGATCTGGACATGGCAATTGATGTGTTTTTGTAGGATGTGAAATGTGATAACTTTGAAAGCTGGAAATTTAGTCTCAATGCATGATGTAGTTACAGATTAGCACTTTTAAAAAAGAGATGTGTTGGAGCTCATTGCTTGTCGTATGCGTCAAATTCCGATTATTCTCAGCACATTAACATTTTTCTTAGATAAACAAATAAAAATGTTGTGCATTTCTACGCAGCCTAAGCAAATCCACGAGATTAAGGATTTCCTCCTGACTGCAAGAAGGAAGGATGCTAGGTCAGTGAAAATCAAGAGGAGCCCTGATGTGATCAAGTTCAAGGTCAGATGCTCCAAGTACTTGTACACTCTGTGTGTGTTTGACCCAGAGAAGGCTGATAAGTTGAAGCAATCACTCCCTCCAGGTTGGTAAAAATAAATGGTCCCTGTCCTTTATTTGATGCATGTAAATTGTATCGTCTGTATGGTGATACAAAATGAGTGTGAATATACATGCATACAGACGCATAGAGATATATATATATATGGTTAAAGTATATGTTTAATCCTTTAAGTTTATATCAAGTTCCATTTTAATCTTTAAGTTTAAAAATAAACTTTTAGTTCTTTTATCTTAATGCCGTTAACTTCTTTTAATGTAATATATTTACCCAGCAAATTTAAATGGTTTCTGCAATTAAATGCAGATAAAATATATTTAAATTTTAATTATTTAATATAGTAATTTTTTATAATTGAAAATCTAATAATGTACTATCATCATTTAATTGCAAAATCACAATAAAATTTGCTGAATTATCATTATTCATTTAATGAAATTAACGATGTTAAGATAAAAAATTAAAAGTATACTTTTTAAACATAAAAGAACAAACTAAAATTGAACAGAAATGTATATATCCTGTATATATTGTCTCTTTAGTTAAAAATTGTGCTTTATCTAAAACATGATATTTTAAAGAATTAGCCATTGTGTCTAAATATATGTTACGAGTGTCGTAATTACACAGTAATGCTAGAAATTTTATCTAAATTTGTGTAAATATCATGCTTTTTAAGGGTGCAATATCATATTGGATACTTTATAACTTGTATTCCTCTTTATGCTTGCAGGTTTGAGCGTTCAAGAGCTGTAAAAGAGCTATGCAAGGCCGAAGGGTTTTTTTTTCCCATTGCTTTATATTTTGGTGTTGGTTTCTTATTTATTCTCTAGTGCGTTGGGTCAAGAGAATGTTTTTCTACCATTTTTGGATCATTCGATGTTGTTTTTATTTGGAACATGATTTTTTTAGGACTTTTATCTAGAAAAGGAATGAAATTTGGTTTTGGCTAGATATATAATCAAGTAGATTAGCTCAAGAATTCCTAGTTACGTTAATTCTCATTTCAGTCCACAGCATTTCAGTGATTCGGTGCCTCCCAAAAAAAAAAAAAACAAAATCTATTTGACTACATTTAACTTTAGACTTTCAAAACAGTGATGGAATCAAAGGGCTTCTTTTACCACCTCCTCATTGGGGTCAAAATCCTCCTTCCACAAGTAGAAAGTGATGCGAAGCACATTGTGGACAGTATTGATTCAGAGGCCTGCAACAGCGGTGACTACCTTGTCATTAGAAAGATTAAGGAGCGACTCAAAGCTAATTGGACAGTATGTGTGCGCCATGTGTATCGAGAAGCGAAAGATGAGCTTAGGGCAGCAATATGAGAAGCGTATATGGAGAAGTCCTCCCACGGGGGTTACTGACTTCATCAACGAGGATACAGCTTGGGTTTCAATACTCGACGTGTTGTAATTTAATGTGACATGGCTTTGGCCCTTTCACCAAAAAAAAAAAATCCTCCTTCCACAGCTGGACACTAACGTAGTGGTAAAAAATCAGCCAAGGTCAGCCGTTCAGAGCTAAGTCACGGACATCCCTTTTAAACCATCTACAATTTGGCAAAACGTGGGCAAAAAAAGAAAAAAAAAATACAATTTTAATTCATGATATGTGTGTATATGGGGTCAAGTGTAATTTTGTTTTTTAGCTTGTTATTCTTACCTATTTTTATATTATTTATATTCCAATCAAACAGTTTTATGTCTATATATAATCTTTTTTAAATGGTGAAACAAACGAAATTATGTAAATGTCATCACATTATATTATATTACATTTTCTAAAATTCAATAAACTAAAATGGCTATTAGTTAGGGGGATGATGATGATGTGGCGTGCTACCTAGCATAGTATCCTCAAGTAACGGTTGGCCGTTTGGATCTTCAACGATAGGGCAAAAATTGATATTTTTACAATTCCAAAGTAATACTGCACCTTTAAGAACTTTGGAAAATTATGAGGGTGAAAATGCTCTTTAACCCAAAATTATATTAACCCTATTTTTTTTTTCCACATAACAAAACAACTACTCCTCTTGTCCTATCAACTGGATAAAGAAAGAATACTTTATTTGATCATATTTATAAATTTTCATATAAATGTACAATTTTAACACTAAATTAATATGTATTGGCTTTACTTATATGTTTATAGTGAATATTAAATAGGAATAAAGTTGAAAAACTATTTTAAAGTATAGTTAATAAGGGGTAAACTTTTATGTGTAAAACATGTTGGTTCTTTGTATATTATACATAGTTTGATATATTTTGTCATGACTTATAAATGATAAACCCCTTACCCATTATATCAAATAAAATAGATGGTCAAACTGACACGTTTAAACAATACTTCAGAGAAGAGTTGGGTATCATTAGGCTACAAAGCTACGAGAATGTAAAGTTTGATAAATGAATGATACTATCTATATGTTTGATCAATAATACAGCTTCATATTGATATTGATATGGCAACCTAAGATTTCTGCATGCTTGTTGAATCATCATAACTAACAGAATCATTACCCTTCCTCTATAGATACAGGAATCTAGACATTCTAATGGGATTAAAGCCATAAAGTAACCTAAAAAGCACCAGGCTTGGCCTTGAAAAGGGAAAAACTTCAATTTTTTTTTCCTTTTTGGGAATACGAAAATCTCCATTTCAAAAGGAAAGTTAGTACTGCATATGCAATGGCCTAACGGGTCAATGACATAATAGTCCATCTATTATCAGGTTATTGCTGGTGGGTACAAATAAGCAAAACTTGGTCCCAACCTCACCCAGCAACCTTCTCTTTCAAGCATCTCTCTCTGATCAAAGAATGGACCTAATCAATGGCTAAATGGATTATGGCTACCATTAATCATAATTAATGGACATCTTATTCCCCTGTGCTATATCTACATGCTTTTCTGGATCTCCTCTATCAGAGCCGCAATTTCCACTCTCCACCCAGAACTTTCTGCGTCCGACCCCAATAACTTCTGCACTGCGATTAACTCGTCCACGCTCGCTTTCTTCAACAATCCTTCCAGTACGAGCTTCATCCCTTCCAAGGAGTCGCCTTTTGCGCCTACAAGTTTATTATCATTTTCATCCTTCTTTGTCAAATCGATGCCGAAAACTTTGGTCTCAACATCATCGGATAGGCTTTTTGAACTACCTCGCACAAGCTTCACGTCATCACTTGTACTGCTGGAAGACACAGAAGAGACTAATTCTTTGTGATTCCAGTACTCTAGGCATTGATGACTGGGATCCAGAGCTTCAATACCCTGAAACCATGAGATCATATCAGTCTATGTTAGTGGAGAACCCAGCTAGCTTTATATCCAGATAACTCGGCCATCTACGAATTAAACTCATCCATAATAAGCAACGCTATTCGATTGCAACAATCACCGGTAAGTCAAGTTCTGAACGGTAAGTATAATATACATTGAGCATGCTACTTGGCCATAATATTTAATGTTAACAAAGTTCAACAGTTTTCAGTTAAGATATGTATAAATTCAATTTGGTCACAGTATTACAACATATATAGCATACAACAATGATAAGTTTCATTTAATTTGAAGAGCAATCTATTTAAGATGCCATTATCATGCAAATGCATTACCTGGATAATTGATGGAGAAAGGAATCCGAACATTTTTAAACCATTGATGCTTTGCAGAAGCTCCAACGGAGGAAGTTTTATTTCCCCGAGGCTTCTGCGCCTGATGATCTCACGATTTACTCTCTCCAGAAGTGATTCCCAGCACTTGTCTGGTGACATGTTCATGAAAAATTCACTTGAATGATCTTCCATGCTAACCTGAATAACATTCACACATGAGAAATAAACGTCAGCTGAAATGATCAAATCGAACGATTTGTGGTAAAAGGAATGAATTTTGCTATCCCTTCTCTAAGCATCATTAGCTTCCTTTATATTTTATCAGTTCTATAGAACCAGATAATAGTGCCTCTGCATAAAATTTTTCCTCTTATAAATTAATTATCAGACAATGGAATTATCTAAACAAAATCTCTATTTTAGAATTAGAAGATGGTGAAAATAATTTGTCCTAACAGTCATCTTAAAAAAATAAGATAAGATTTAAGATAATTGTTAGGACAATTATTTTCACCATCTTCAAGAGCAGTCCGAAAAAGAAGAAAATACGAAAACACTAGCTCAATTCTATAACCATTCTATAGGACAGACAAAAAACTCTTGTCTAAAACTCACAGAAAAAACAAAGGAAGCAACTTGCGGCATTAAAGTTGTATAAATTAAAAACCTTTCCCTAAAAAAACTCCATATATGAACAGACTACTCAAACATGCTAGTACAACATCTCTACGGCCTAAGACTAAGATGCCTTTTGTCTCTCACAACAGAAAGAAAAGAAATAATCTGATGCATCAAGGGAAACCTCTATGTGCTGCATTATTTAATCTAACAATGAACCGAGCCATTAATGATGCATTATAGTTGGCTAAAACATTTAAAATAATCTTACGTTGAATCATTAGAATTATTGATATCAGTACAATGAAAACCAAAAAAATGCTTGTGAGTTGTTGCTGAGCCAGAAATAACATATATTAAGAAACATTCACTTCTGCTTATGATTCCATATTTGAAACAAGGTCAGGAATGTTATGATACCTTGAAGAGAGGTCCAATTAAGCCGCCATCAAGAACTTCAGAAACATAGCTACAGATTCTTGATGGATTAAGCATGCTAAAGAACTTGACACGACTCTTGAATCCTTCATATGATTGCCAAATGAAGTGAAAAGTCAAATCTCAAAAATGTTAAAATATATATACAAATGGCAAAGTCTAAAGCACAGAAAATGATAGTCTGCAGCAAACCTTTTGGATATATCATGTGCTTATTGCACCACAGCTTTCCATGCACAATGAAGCCCAGGCTTACAGGCTCAACAGATGTAGCAAACTTATCAATTAGAAAGCTTTCGGCTGTCAAAGATGCGCTTTTATTGAAACTGTCTATTGCTTCCATTTTACATTCACGGTTAGGTAGCACTCTCATACGCAGATGCATTAATAGATCATCCCCAGACATCTTGCCACCATCAAATTTACCAGAAGTATGATCACCCCTGTAACACGATGGGTAATCTTTCTTCACAGGAGAAAACCCATTTGATACATTTCCTTCACCATCAAGTACCATATCATCTTGTTGCTTTTGTGAGTCTGGGTAACAGACTTTGTCAACACAACCAATACCCTTGTTTGATTTGCTATCACCAATAAGCAGGAGATAATCATCCATGACCAAACTTTTGACATTAACATTATCATTATGACTGTCTACAATGTGCAGTGGTGCACTTTCCACTTGAGAATCTGACTGGACTAGTTCTGAAGAAACATGACTATGAGGATCTTCATTTAATTTTGACTTCTTGATTCTTGCGCAAGAAGCTGAACTTTCCACTTCATTCATCTTCATTTTGCACATGTCCTTCCCCACATATGGCTTATCTGAAAAAAGGTCCCCAGCATCTACAGAAACCATTCCAGATGTATTATTTGTCCATACCTTGATAGCTTCTAACCCTCCTTCTAATGCTCTAACCAACTCTTTTAACTCCTCTATAGTGTAACGAAATAGAACAAATCTTTCGTCATATCCACATGAGCAAAACGAATTTGAGTGTCTTAGACAAGAGTATTTATCAGCAGAGCATTGGCAACCTACAGCGGAAAGGTGCAAATCATAGAAGCAAGCAAAGCATTCTCTTTCCTTATCCAAATCAAAGTGGATGTCCATTTTCACCAATTTTATGGGAGTTGGAAGACATTGTATCCGTTCTTCCTCAATCTTTATCCGTGTCTGGAAAATTTAAAAGAAAGACAGACGATAAGAGACATTGATCAGTAACTAAAACTAGTAATTTTAATGAATGCCCACCAGAACATAAAAAGGAGCTGCTAAACGAATGTTTCGATAAAAGTGTCATGAATGAAGGAAGACTGCAACAATGGTTACCTTAACTGCATTAGTAAGAACACCATCTTTCCCACAGACACTTTTCCATTTCAAATTTTTTGGAGTTTCCTTCCCTTCAAGAAAGACCTCTGCAAGGGCTTGTAAAGCTTCCTGAGCTGATCCGAATAACAACTTGTCATGAGACAATGATGTTTTACGGCACTGCTCACTATAAAGTTCAACAGCATTCTGTCCATGCAGTAACCAATCTACAGGAGCAACATTCACAGCCTCTGCACAGTTGAAACCACAATTGAAGCCAGCATGGTATGCTCTTGGAAAGGTAATTACAAATTCCCCAGAATGCTGTACAGTGCGAAATATAGGAACTCCCTCAGATTTAAGAATTGAAGGCGAAAGTTGAGTAACCTGCTCAAAAATGAAATCGTAATAATTATTATAACAACTATATCCCCAAACTTCAAAGCTATCTTCTGCCTAACAGAACCTAACATTGTTACAGGAATGGAAAAAATTTACTGGGGACTTATAAAGATATATTACTGCAGTTATTGTTGGCATTAAAACTGAAATTCAGCCTAAGTAAACAGGTGGAGGATCTAAGCTCATAAATATGCTACAAATAATCTTCCATAAAAATGGTAATGATAAAATGTCATTGGCAAGGTCCCACAGGACAAGAGAAGTGTAATTCATAAAAACAGCACAGAACAAAAAATAGATCACACATCATGTTATGTCATGAAAATCATTTATAACAAGAGAATAAAGGTTCACAACTAAAAACAATGAGAGGACAGCATATAACAAGTACCAGCTCGTTGAGTAAATTAGGTTGCTCCTCAAACAAATCAGGCATATGCCTCCTCATTGCACCCTCCAAAGCTGTGGCATGGCTGCCAGGTACTCCATACCATACTTTTGGATCGCCCCAGTGCAAATAATTTAGTGAATAAAGGTGATGATCTTCAACATGCTATTTCAATAAACATCAGATGTGGGCTCAGTACAGCATAAAGATTTGGGATAAAATACAAAATAAATCGCAACACTATATACTGTATTTATGTACTGAAGAATCTACAGCATTTGGCATTAGTTACTTTTATGCCACTAGTAATGATCCTTCTAACTTCTACATTATGTAGTGGGATTGATCTGTCCCACAAAAAAGGTTTATCCAGAGTTTGAATCAATCTTTGTTTTTTCTAAGAAATAATGGTTAAGAATTTCTATTCAGTTTCTGATAAGAATTACTTAAAACTTATGACTCAAAACTTCTACAGATGGACGGCTATATTTAAATCCTAGAGTTAGAGTAAAATAATTCTCATTACGTACCCAGCAAAATGATGAAAAACACATCCCAACATATAGCCAAGGCACTAGAACTCCTGAGATATCACTTCCCTCAAAGCTTAGCACAGAACCTGGAAGCCGTGGGAAGTTGTTCAGATTCCAGCCAGATAGTGCATACTCATCTGAGTCGCTCTTAGTTAAGGAATCAGCCTTTGGAAAACCACTTCCAAGTGCCCCAGTTTCTAGGTCAGCTCCATAATACACCTACAATATGACATGAAACATGCACTGATCACACATTTATTTGACAATAAATACAATCAAAGTAGCCTATAGACAACAATTATTACCTCGACCTCATCAGTTGGTTGCTCAATTATTCTCCAGTATTCACCTTCAATTTCCTTCACAGAGGGCTCCCACCTTTTCTGATTATTATTATCACTACTTTGTCCATCACCTTTGATATCCTTCATCCTAAAGTAGCATTCTTTATAAAAATCAGCATATTGTCGAAAGCCTCCAAGCGTGAAGTCTGGTCCTGATTGGAATCCAAATTTTTCATCAGGTTCAGAAGCAGCATTAACATCTGAATCTGGATTGGCAAGTCTCCTACAGGTTGCCATTTTAGTGCTCTTTCTACGTTTTCTTTTCCTTCCCCTGTTTTTCTTTCTCATGGGCTCTCTATTCTGAAGCAAGTCAATCTGCTGAATACGGGTGGAGAATTTAGCATTTTCCCAAGTATCTTTCTCCTTGAGTGGGCAGGGTGGAATCCAGCAAGGTGGAGGGACTATCCTACATATGCCATAGGGTTCAGCCAGGGGCCGTATCTTTGCTATGTAGCCAAGGGTGTCCCCAAACTCCTAATAAGATGAGTAGAAAATTAAAACTAAACAGAAACAGAAATAAAATGTTACAACCATCCAAAGAATAACTTGAAGATAGCCATCTTTTAAAGTACCTCAGCGGTTGGATAAAATACAGGTGCATCATCAATTGCAGGCACACATGCTTCATCTGGATCCCATCTGGCTGATATCTGCAACATGAAAATTGATGGTTCAGCATACTGTTTCACCCTTGACTCAAATTGGGGTTATATCAAATTATAGTGGACTTATATCAAATTGAGTGATAAAAACATGAATAAAAACACAAATGCAGAACCAGCTAATTCCCAGTTTCTTCAATAGATGAGCAAGAAATAGAACAAGGTATTGTTCATGATATGCCAAGCATCAGGAAACCATTATATGTTTCGTCAACAAAGTAAAGGCAATAAAGAGAGTCAAGGATGTAAGAATCATAAATATTGAGCACAATTCCAGAACTTCCACAGTTCCACTAAAGAAAGAATATAGAATTGAATCATAAACCACTTGCTCATAGTCTAAACATCTAATCCTACTGTCTGTCACTCTTAGAAAGTTTCATACAATGAAGGAAACTTCCTTTGGCAATAAAAAAGCTTTCAATTTGAAGCTTGATTCTTTAAGGAACAACTCTCACACAAGAAGATCAAGTTATCAAAATCACATATGACAAAGATTGTGGTACAATCAACAACAATTAAAAGAACTGCCTATAAGAAATGGCTATCTTTTCTTGAATGAAAATCTAAAATGATAAAACTGAACAATATCGCATGATAGGAACTGGCTCTTAGAAAGAAAATATAGAAAACACATTTATCATTAAAATAACGAAGGCTTGTGCCAGTTTACTTTTTGTGGACAATGAATCTTCACTCCAAACAATTTGCCACATTCCAACACACAAAAAAATTTCATTGATGTCAAATGTTCACTAAATTTAAATTTCAGCTTCAGCCAGAATGCTGTAGCAGCTTAACACATTTTTCAATTGATGTACTTGAACACAAATAGGGGATTTTATTGAAGGGATTGGCAATCTAAGGCCATATCTAGGTTTATTTTAAAAGCTGCCTATAAAATAGGGGTTACTACCCAGGGAAAATTTTATTCCTAGAAAACACCTTGAAACAAAAAATAAATATTGCTCAGAAGGCCAGCTTACACACACAGTTCAAATTTTGAGGATAAATAACTTATAATTGATGAACAAATAACCAAAAACATAATTCTAGAGAGAAGAAATTAGCATAAACCCTAAACTACCAATGATCATACAACAAAGGCTTTACCAGCCAAAACACAATGCCACTATCAGAATGGGAAAGAGTAACAAAGTAAAACAGCACAAAAATACCAACAAATTTCAAATAAGATAAAAAGGGATCAGATCTGAAATATTTTATGATCCATAACACACAGCGTAGAAGATTCTAAAACGAGAAACTAAATATTCAGGACAGGGCTCTAAGAACACAATCACACAAGATATTGTTAGGGTTTAAAACATGAAATAAGAATACAACCTCCTTGTAGGGAGATTCTGAAGCCAATTTCGACTGTTCCATTCAATGCAGAATTATGGAAAACCTAATTGAACAAGAATTCCTGCAAAAGGAGAAAACCAAAAAAAAACAGAGACCATAAGGGTCACCTCGATAGAGCTCCAATCAATCAAAACCGGAAACAGTTTCAAGAGTATATAAACAACCCATCCCGTAAAGATTTAGTTAGAAAGAAGGGGAAAATGCAGAGAATTTAGCATACCAAATGCAGCAGAAGCTTTTCAGAAAGAGTTTGCTTCCCAGGTTCTCAATGGACCCAGAAAAGTTTGCGTAGGCATGAATTAATCAAGAAAGTTCTCATGCAATATCAGAACAGTAAAGACCCAATGCAAATTTAATTGCCCATATTCATATCTAACAAACCCCTACTTCCTCACAAATTCCAAAACCGTAAATTTCCAGGAACACCGAAATCAAATGCTAAAAAAAAAAAAAAAATTTGCAGAATTGAGAAAAGGATAATAAACGGAAACACGAATTTGACTTGGTAAAAAAGTTAAATGCTATTGACAGGTGTTCTGCGAAACAAATTTAATTAGTCGCAGATAATGGGAAGGATATCAGTCGAAAAATACAAAACCAAATAAATCATATTATAATTAATAATTAATAATAATAACCATTTTAGGGCGACTAGGATTCTCCGTTAAGAGACGTGCAGCTGCTCTTTATTATATTTTATTTGCTCTCTGTTTTAGAAACTCTTGTCCCTTATATGAGCAGTCATATAGCAGAAGATAGAAGAAAAAATCAACGAAAGGCAAAAGATAAACATAAATAATAAATTAATTAATTTTGATAACTAAAATCCCTATAAATCAGATGAAATTCGATGAGAGAGAGAGAGAG